>JAOXYF010000020.1:8732989-8744505 GCA_028565775.1 Sternarchorhynchus goeldii | reverse complement strand
AAATGTGTCTACAACTGCAAACATTAACAAGTTCAGATAAACCCAACATCAGTGAACAGGTGACTGTGTTCTACCATATTATATATGGAAGATTTTAGAGTTGAGAGACTCGCTAAATATTAAGTTCTCTCTCTCTCTCTTTCTCTTTCTCTCTGTCTCTCTCTCTCTCTCTGTCTCTTTCTTTGCGTTAATCCTTGGAGGGGTTACTGTGGGGTGTGTATATAGGTGTGTGTATGTGTGTGCACATGTGTACACATATGGGTGTGTATGCAGCCTGTGTAATTATTCACATTTCTATAAAAGCTTATTGGCTTATGAGCTTATGAGGGCAGGAACAAACCTTAACGCTAAATATATATGAAAAAGTTTTTAAATTTGTAATTTGTAAAAATTACACATGTAAAATTTAATCCTAATGTCACATTATTTTAAATGAAGGAAACAGCACATGGTCCAGTATGATTCAATCTCTCAGACACAAAGCTTCAGACACAAAGTTTCAGATACAAAGCTTCAGGTACAAAGCTTCAGACAGATTCAACTTGCATTTTAATCTAAAGAAATACGTTCACTTTTTAAACTGGCTTTAATTTATTTCTATTCATTCAGTACTTGTATGAATAGTATGGTGTAACTCCTATGTTCAGTCATTTCTAGGCCTAAGTGAGACTTAGTCTTCTTCCACAAACTATGATAAACTATGACCGGTATTTTATTTGCTTAATTCTTTCCTGCATTATAGATTTTTTTTTAAATACAGCACCAGGATAGGTAGGGTAGAGCAGTCGTAATCATATGCACTGATCGCTGATAAACTTCATTCCTCTAGAACGAAGCCCAAGGTTGACAAGTCATTAATATGTAGGTATGAATTAGCATATTCAGCAGCTCGTGTAACTGGCCGTCCTGCAGTGGTTTCGAGCAAGCGGAGTGTAGTATCGCGGGTGGTGGAGGAACCAGGGGAGGATACGTGAGGAACGGCGGAGAGCTGATCGTGTTTTTCTTCATGAAACCGATTTGACGCGGGGAAAGACGCCGAAAATACGGCTCTCGAGGTCGTTCGTCGTTGTTTTGCTCCTCAGTTCAGCGGCGACCGTTCAAGAATTACGGCACGATTTCGAGCTCTGATTTAGGGGAGCAGCAAAAGGAGAAACGAAAGGTGTTTGTTTGTTTTTGGTGTTGCCTGGAGGTGCTTAGGCAAACAGACTCGGTGCAGCATGAACGTTGTCTGGCCCAGTTTACTTATCGTGTAGGTAAGCACACTCGTTTCAACGGCGCTGGTTAAGTATTAGGTAGAACATGCATATCTTTTGGGACACCGATAAACAAAGAGACGTTTTGTAGCCTGGCGCTTGGCCGTGCACCAGCCAATAGATCGGATTCGTTCGATCAAAACGAATATTTACTCAAGTCGGTAAAGTCTTCCAAGGAGCCCACATTGCCTCTTGTTTCGAGGTAAATAGTCTAGTTATTACTTTACGCGACTTGGAAGCAGATACATCACGGTAGTATTCGGATCTCCTTAAAAAACTACAATGCTCTTGCTGGTCATCCGCATTTTTCTGGTGGGATTGTGCATATTACGACACGGTACTGCCGGACAAGGACAGTCCACTGCGGGTACATGCTCGCCTCTCTGCCGCTGCGACGAAGACGGAGGTGCCGATTGTTCCGGGAAGGGACTGAGCACCGTTCCGGCGGGACTGAGCGCCTTTACGTATTATCTGTAAGTATAAATCGCTTATTAACAAGAACGAGGTTTTCATAGAAACTCTTGCTTCGTCAGAACTGTTGTTTCAAGTGTGGATGATGTGCACAAGACGCAAGGTACACTTTTGCACACTTTTCGGCTGCGATAACTGGTAAAAAATTTTTACAAGGCAACAAGGGCAATTTTAACTACATAAAGAAGTCTTTATATATGAAACTTTATGACACGTTTGAATCAAAAAAGCACTTCTGAAATCGTTCATTGTGTTTGCAGGCCATGCGAAGGTATCGAGCAGGCTGCTTGTCATAACACCAGAAAGACGTCGTTTCTACGATTTTAACATAGTTTGAAAGGTGTTCATTCCTCTTTCTTTGTTTTTTTTCTCTGTCTTTCTCTCTTGAAGCGACTTTCAGAACCAAGTATTTTAACTGAATGTCGTTTCTCTAGTCGTCCGGCCAGTGTCCAGTTCACAGCATGTCATTTTTTGTGACATGACTATTGTTATGTTTGGACAGATCTAGAGGGAATATTGGACAGATCTAGAGGGAATATTCGGGCCAGTAAACCGCCTCGCAGCCCTTTCCCTAAGCAGAACTGAGCCAGAAGGGGATGAGTGTGGTATGAAATACCCTTCCAACACTACATTATTAAACACCTCTCAGATGAGATGCCGAACTACTACAGTACAGGGAAGAACCGTGCCTTGGAACTTGATTTTACCATACAGTTTTCAATACACTTTATAATTGTACACACCTGTACAGAAGTGGATTATTTTCATATACACCATAAGGCCTAGGTTATGCATATGTTATAAAATATTTGGAAAATATTTAGTACAATATATTGTGGACCCTCACAACTTTAGTGTAAACTGTAGAAAGAGCTCATGAGTTATCAGAAGACTTTATTAGCCAGTGTTCTATCAGGTCGCTAATTATCAAATGCTCTATCAGAAATCTGTATTAAACACTGACAGGTCAAACTATGGCAATGATAAGCAAGTTGAAGTGTAGAAAACTGTGCCTGGTCACATTTACAGCGTCAGTCAGGCAGTGGCAGCCTCAGCTGTCACCTCTGTGTGGGTCTCAGTGGAATGTCCTCACCAGCCTGTAGGTCCTGTGGTGCTTCCAGCTGATGTGGATACACACTTGCCCGCTCTCCCCTGTCTCCCACATCCACTCGCTCAGCACCTTGGCTTGACCCGACATCCCCGTGTCATATTGCTGCCTTCCTCATTTTCCTACCCTGCTGGGCAATGTAGGATGACCCGGGTACCGGCAGGTAACGCAGGGTAACCTCGGGTACTGCCAGGTAACGCTGGCTAACCTTGGGTACCAGCAGGTAACGCAGGGAAACCTCAAGTACTTTCAGGTAACGCTGGGTAACCCTGGGTGACGCAGGATAACCCTGACTACCATCAAAATGCAGGACCTCCTTCCAAGCCCACCAATTTCGAAAGCAGCCTGGCAGCCATCTAGAAATATCTGTGCCAAGCAGGAGTGTGTAACTCAACGCCAAACTGAGTTCTACGCACGGAAGCAATAAGGCCTGAAATAAAGCCTGAGGGTTAACATTCAAAGTGGCAGTGGCCATCTTAGATGTGTGTTATGCTAAAATCGTGCTGTTTGGGTCCTGTGTGTCACCTGCCAACTATGCAGAGGTGTGATGAATACAGCAGTTTTGGTTGTTACTTTCTTCTTGGTGTAATGCTGGAAACTTGTATTGATGACTAGCTTGGACTAGTGGTCATCTCACCGTAAGTCTTTATTAGGGCTTGTGTTGTTAATCCTGGTAATGATGAAACAACAGGTAATGAACAGGTAATGAACATTGTACTTCCATGTTTCTGTAATCAGAGGCAGTTTAAACGTTTGCTGACCAAGCAGTGGATGAGGGGCTTGGCTTCTGTGCTATGTCCATGTCAGACGTGTTTCTCTTGTCTGTACTGTGGTAGTAACTTCAAATCTAAGTATTTTTTAAAGATCTTTTCTGCCCCCATGGGCCCAAAGGTTTCAGAGCACTGTACACTGCAGCCCTGCTCACGACCTCTGGCACTATAAGTAATGCGTGTCACTAAGTGACCCAAACCATGTGTCCTTCACCTATCAACTTCACAGTCCTCAGTGTTCAGGGTACAGCATGTTGTCTCCCAGTCATATGAACGGGTTTTGCTTTTGTGCTGATAAAACATGTTTAGCCGGTGGCGTCTCCTTCAGAAGAAAACAAACAACTACAGCAAAAAACAAATCAAATAATGACAGCAGTGAGAAAATAAATAAATAACTGTGAAACTGTGGGAGGCTGCAGTATTAGAGTAACTGTGTAACTGTGGGAGGCTGCAGTATTAGAGTAACTGTGTAACTGTGGGAGGCTGCAGTATTAGAGTTCTATGCTAAAATGAAGCTGAACCAAAGCCAAACCCCACAAGTGTTACGGAAGCATGGCTGTCGGCTAAACAGGCCAGCCACTCGTCAGAGCAGTGCCAGTCACGGCATGTGACGCGCTGACAAGCACACAGGCGCCTGGCTGCTGCCTTCCTCCCAGTCTCTCCACCCTCCTCCCAGTCTCCCCACGCCACACGCCTTATTGCTCCTCTGGTATTTATTTATGTAATTGATGATGGCAGGGCCTCCTCCATCAGCAAACGCCTGTCTGCTTCCACTGGAAGAGAAAGTGAGGGAGAGATGTGAAGGGAGAGAGGACGAAAGAATGGTGGAGTGGGACAGGGAGTGTTAAGCAATGGCATGTACACAAAGGCAAAAGGTGTGTGTGTGTGTGTGTGTGTGTGTGTGTGAAAGAGAATGACTGGTTGATTATTGTTGACAAAGGTTGCGAGAGAGAGAAGCACAGATAGAGGAAGGTAGGGGAAGAGAGATCTGTGGGTGCACGTGCGTGCGGGCAGGTGTGCGTGCGTGTGTGTGTGTGTGTGGGCGTGTGTGTGTGTGGGCGTGTGTGCAGGCGTCCATCAGGGACCCAGTGTAGAAGGGTCTGGTTGTTCATTGCTCCCCGGTGTAGATAGCTGGGCTAGGGCTTGTGTGCTTAATAAAGTTGGCATGGCCCAGTGGGTTGAGCAACAGCCCGGGTTAATGTTCCACCGGGTGGGAGAGGCAGTGCCGCCTTAAAGAAGAAAACAACCAAGGCAGGCGCCCCGGCAAGAAACAAGAAACAAGAAACAAGCCTTCACCTTGACCTTGAGTTTACTGTGAGGTAAAAGGAATGTCCAATCGGAATATTTCCTAAGTTATAGTGCCGGTAAGACCTGCCTTTCACAGATAGTTTGCACAAAGTATGCATTGTATATGCTGTTGTATATGGTAGTTATCTAGATATTGAATCACAGTTGAAATCTGATATTCTCCATATTGTATCCAGGTGTTTGTTTACAATTAAGATTAGTGGTATGATTTACTATTTTAAATACATTAAAATAGTGCTTTTCCTTTACATTAATTACATCCCATTTCATACATTTTCCCTCTAACCCAGTGCAGACAGTGTGTATGTGTGTGTGTATGTGTGTAATTTAGTGTGTTTATGAGCGTAATTTAGTGTGTGTGTGTGTGTGTGTAATTTAGTGTGTTTGTATGTAATTTAGTGTGTGTAATTTAATGTGTGTGTGTGTAATTTAGTGTGTGTGTGTATAATTTAGTGTGTGTGTGTGTATAATTTAGTGTGTGTGTGTGTATAATTTAGTGTGTGAGTGTGTAATTTAGTGTGTGAAATTTAGTGTGTGTGTGTATAATTTAGCGTGTGTGTGTGTGTATAATTTAGTGTGTGTGTGTGTGTGTGTATAATTTAGTGTGTGTGTGTATAATTTAGTGTGTGTGTGTGTAATTTAGTGTGTGTGTAATTTAGTGTGTGTGTGTATAATTTAGTGTGTGAGTGTGTGTGTAATTTAGTGTGAGTGTGTGTGTGTTATTTAGTGTGTGAGTGAGTGGGTGGCAGTGTGCGTGTGTGTGTGTGTGTACTTTAGTGTGTGTGTATGTGTGTGTAATTTAGTGTGTGTGTGTGTGTGTGTGTGTGTGTGTGTGTGTGTGTGTGTGTGTGTGTAATTTAGTGTGTGTGTGTGTAATTTAGTGTGTGTGTGTGTGTGTGTGTAATTTAGTGTGTATGTGTGTGTGAATGCACGTGCAGCCAGATCGACCCCCTCAGCCGTCTGTTCATGCACCATTAGCAGCCCTTTGTCTCGGGGCTCAGTTGAGCGTCTCCTCATCGAGAGTCAGGAATGCCACAGTGTCCCCGCTGTGTTCTGGTTTGTGTCCCCGCTGTGTTCTGGTTTGTGTCCCCGCTGTGTTCTGGTTTGAGTCCCCGCTGTGTTCTGGTTTGCCTTGGAGACACTGGTGGGACAGCCCTGCTGACTCCCCTGGGTGGCCAGGCGTAACTGCCCTTGGCTGCCCCCGTTCTTGGCTGTTCTGTATGTCCCACGAGGGGCAGGACAGTCTCGCTCTCGCTGCTGTGACGTGCCATGCTGGGGTCATGATGGTTGGCCTACAGCATGTGGGTTCTGAGGCTCATGATCCAGCACTGTCGAAGCAGAGCAGGTCTGGGACCAGCCTGTGGTCACGGCCTTGACTATGCTTTATTGACCTTTTTAAGGACATGCTGAACTGGAAACAGGGTTTGAGCTGGAATCAAGGCCTCTGCAGCACCTTCTCAATCTGAAGTTATATAACCCACCCTGACCACTAACACACCTTTGCAATTTTATGTTTTATGTAACTGTAATGTTTAATCTGTGCTTGGTAAAGTGCTTTAGACAAAAGTGAAAACTGCAATAAAGATGATGATGATGATGACTGATTATTATTATTATTATTATTATTATTATTATTATTATTATTATTATGACTAAGCAACACACCATTTCTTTGAGAGTTTTCTTGTCACAGCTTGTTAATAGCTGCAACATTCCAACTGATGTGTTTTAGAACATTCTAGATTTTTATCCCTGGCTTTTTGACCTTTGTGAATACAGACACAGGCAAACTGCCGACACACACACACACACACACACACACACACACACAAAGCAGGGTCATGGGCTGTGATCAGTGTTTCAGCTTCAGCTTGCTACTGAATGTTTAGTGTTTTTGATTGTGGTGACGGCATTTACTACTAGTGTGTTATATTTAGTGTGTTCTATCAAGTGTGTTATATTCAGTGTGTTCTATCTAGTGTGTTCTATCTGGTGTTTTATATTCAGTGTGTTCTATCTAGTGTGTTCTATCTGGTGTTTTATATTCAGTGTGTTCTATCTAGTGTGTTCTATCTAGTGTGTTCTATCTGGTGTTTTATATTCAGTGTGTTCTATGTAGTGTGTTCTATCTGGTGTGTTCTATCTGGTGTGTTCTATCTAGTGTGTTCTATCTGGTGTGTTCTATCTGGTGTGTTCTATCTGGTGTGTTCTATCTGGTGTGTTCCATCAAGTGTGTTATATTCAGTGTGTTCTAGCTAGTGTGTTCTAGCTAGTGTGTTCTATTCAGTGTGTTCTATCTAATGTGTTATATTCAGTGTGTTCTATCTAGTGTGTTATATTCAGTGTGTTCTAAATAGTATGTTCTAAATAGTGTGTTCTGTCTAGTGTGTTCTATTCAATGTGTTCTATCTAGTGTGTTCTATTCAGTGCGTTCTATCTAGTGTGTTCTATGTTCCATACAAGTCACCCCCACTCACTCACTCTGTCCCTCACATCAAGACACATCAAGTGCTAAGTTCCTTTTTTCCTCCTGACAGTATAAAGGATTTAAAATTAATTTTAAACTTTAACAAACACAGACACACACAAGATGAATTACACCACATACAGAGGGCTGACTCTAATGTTGCCAGGTAATTATATTTTAAGTGTTTACCTTGAATTTATTTACACTGTAAAACAGCTGAGTTTACATCACTTGTTTATGGAACATGACTGCCACTGTCTTTTACATTAGGATGGTGTTCTCAGTCTTTTACATTAGGGTGGTGTTCTCAGTCTTTTACATTAGGGTGATGTTAGTGCATGTTTATGAATGGTCTCTCCATTATAGCCCCCCACTAAATCGCACAGTTTAAAGTGACAAGCACATTCTTGTACTGAAGAAACATGAAACTTAATTTGTTAAATATTCCAGTAGTTGACTTCTTTCTTGGTGATGTCCCCTTGGTCAACACTGCCAGTTTTAATGCAGATTTTATATAAATACTCATTTACAAAACAGGTAAATGAATAAAGTGTAGTGGCGTTTTAGATGAGTGCTGGTCTGTAGATTATTTATAAAGTTTTCTTTAGAATATGTGGCTGGACTCTGGGCTGTGTCTGTGGTTTGTGATGCTGAAGGAGTGTCGTCTCTTGATTTCTACATGTGGTTTTGGTGACTGGTTAACCCGGGACTTATTGTAAATAGCCATTTTTTAAAAAAAGATTGAATATTATCTTAAACTACATGATTTGTTTTTTGTTTCTAAATTAATTCTTTAACATTCTGATCTTTTGTTTGGCACATAGACAAGATGGAGGAACATATGAGAAAACTTATAGTTGTATGATTTTATAGAACAAATATAAAATCTATAAAAGTGCATTGTTAAAAGAGAGATGACTGAGCCTTATTTTAAATCATTAATGTTCACTGCTATTTGGTTAAGAGCTTATCTCCATATATGACAGTTTTCAAGAGTAATTTTTTTTTGTATTTTCCAACATTTGTTTTTCTTTTAGCAAGTCGGATAACAGATCTAGCATGCAAGTGTTATTCAGACCATCTACCTGATAAGCCTTATCTATTCAAATTCTTACTGGTGGTTAACTGGCCAACTGCTAACCTTTAGCGAGCTCATTTGGGTAAACTGCATGGAGTGATTGAAGACTCTCTACAAACACTGTTGCACAAGGATATTTTTGTAACTAGGTTATGTCAAAGGAAACGTCCAGCCCAGCGCTGATAGCAATCAAGCAGTTTAGTGGATTATTGTCCAGTTGTTTAAGATGCGTAGCAACTAGAACCATAGCAACCATAACAACTCATCTCTGTGCTACTGATGTTCATAGGTGTGTTTTTTTTTCTTTCTAGTTTTGCCTAAACACCTTCCAGCAGGGGCACTAACATCCTCCCAGGGCTTGGGTTAGGGTTAGGGTTTAGATGTTAGAGTTTAGGTGGTACCTGCAAGGGGCGTTGTGGCCTTGAACACTCTTGTATTTACTTAAAGGGCAGAAGGTTGAGTCCTGGGAAGATATGAGGGAAACAAAGTGGGCAAATGACCAGGTTAGTGGGCGTGTGGGCGAGAGTTTGGCGGGTGAGTGGGAGAGTTTATGGGTGTGAGAGCGGGCAAGGAGGGCTGTTGAATGTGTGGATGCCTCCTGCCTCCCTTAGACAGCAAATGCAGCAGTTCATTACAGGGCAAAATGACAGTCATCGGAGGCGGAAATGTCTTTTTTGCGATCATGGTTCAGTGATTAGCACGGCCTGCTGGCGACACGGACAGGGAGTCTCCATGCCTGAAACATTCCCAGAGGAGACAGAGTGTAATCCCAGGGCAGTGTGTACCACAGCAGTGCTTAGCTGACAAGAATCCCAAGCCTGTGCGTAAGTGTGTGTGTGAGTGTGTGTGGATGTGTGTAGAGTGAAACACACTGGCAGCGCTGATGAGGTGCTCTTCACTTCCCAGCTTCTTTTAGTAAGGCACTGTTTAATATGGAATCTCTCCCCTTCCTGCTCAACCCTATCTATATGTGTGTGTGTGTTTGTGTGTGAGGTCGTGCATGGTGCCACTTGTCTGGCATTTCCTGTCTACCCACCAGGGGTGACCCCTGGTGACCTCCGGCCATGAAGTTGTTATCACATCATGGTTCTATCATGAAACAAGCCTGTTTAATCCAAACCTGCTCCCCAAACCCTTCCTATCTGTCCCTAGAAGAGTGTACGTGTATCTGTATTTGTGTGTGTGTGTGTGTGTGTGTGTGTGTGAGAGAGAGTGAGTGAGTGAGTTAGAGAGAGAGAGAGAGAGACAGAAAGAAAGACAGTGCTGAATTTATTTAAACTGAACAGAAAGACACATTATATTGAGAGCGTAGTTAAATAAACAGTCTCTCTCAGATCATCTTTTTCCTCTTTCAGACACTCATTTCGTTTTGCCTCCCGTGTGGCGTGGTTTATTTCAGGAGCTTCATGTCTCCTGCTCTCCCTCCACAGGACCATATGCTGGGTGTTCAGATAGATTGCATTGAACTTCAGGTCTACACTAGTCATTGTTATCAGCATTGGCTAACTGTTCTTTTAATGAAGGCATTTATCTCAGTGAACGGTTCCAATATACAACCTTAAATGTACATGTCTCAAATAAAATGTTCAGTGAAATAGCAATGTAAGTATGTTTAAGTGAGTCTCACTTAGGTCTGTCTCCTTTAAATCAGACAGACTAAATCAGGAGTCTCACTCTTGTCACTCTTGGAGAAGACACTGTTGTCAGCATTTCCTTTCCCCTTATTCTGTCTCTGAAGTCTTCAGCTTATGTCCTGAGAGAGATAGAGAGAGAAGGCAGAAGAGAGCATTCTGGGACATACAGAAGGAGAGAGAGGGTTATATGATTATTTAGCACTCATCAATTGTAAATCGTGTTGTTGTGTCCCAGCCACGTTGCCATGGTAGTTAATGAGGTTGTTGAATGTAAGCTTCCCGGTGGCGCGGTGAGGAAAGCCAGCCGGTGTGTTTAGCAAAAGCCTGTCTCCCATCACGTCCTTCGTCTTGTTCCGAAGCATGTCCATGGAGATGGACAGGGAGAGCAAGACGACATAGGGAGAGGAGAGAGAGGACAGGAGATGAGATGTGCAGAATAATAAACAGAGTGGGATGAACAGAAAAAGCTGTACGACACACTCCCTCACACGCACACACATATAAATTTGCGCGCACACGCACGTACATGTAAATAGGTGCAGCCAGCCACAGACAGGTTTGTGCATACTCACACAGACAGGTTTGTGCATACTCACACAGAGAGGTTTGTGCATACACACACACCCGGACAGGAAGGTGGCAAGTCTGCCCTGTCCCGCTGGAATGTGAAACGGCTTCCCAGAAGGCCGACTTTGTTTGGGTTCGCTTCCCACCGTGTTTCCGTCCCATCCCAAGGGAGACACACACACACACACACACACACACACACACACACACACACACACACACACAGACCAAGGAGACCTCAGCTGGCTACAGAAGGGGAACGATAAATGGGAGAGCATAGCTGGCCTGATGTGTAGCTCTTCTCTGCAGAGTGGCTGGGCTTTGAGAACCTTCAGGGCAACACGTTCCTAAAGCACTTGGTTTAAAAAGCGCTGGGCGATTAAAACAGGAAGGCGTGTGGAGCACCATGGTGATTATGGAGGATCTGGTGTGTGTCATGCATTTGGCAGTAATGGAAGGACTGGGAATTAGAGGGAATAAAAGCAAACATGATGCAATAGCAACGTGTTTTAAATGAATAATAATAATGAATAATAATGATGCAATAGCAACGTGTTCTAAATGAATAATAAAAATGATGGTCATCAGCAGTAGAGGAGCTTGAGCTGAGTGGCTTAGAGACCTGTCAGTCAGCTGCTTTGCCAATAGTTGGCTTCTAACAGGCGTGTTCACTCACAGGAACACATGAATAATTTTGATTCATAACCCAACGTCAAGAATCTGGTTTTGAAATGCTGGAGCAAGCACCCCACCAGCACTGCCGTATAGGTGAGTCTGGAATGGAGAGTGGTGTGTGTGTGTGTGTGTGTGTGTGTGTGTGTGTGTGTGTGTGTGTGTGTGTGTGTGTGTGTGTGTGTGTG
>JAOXYF010000020.1:8717420-8730062 GCA_028565775.1 Sternarchorhynchus goeldii | reverse complement strand
TCTCTCTCTCTCTCTCTCTCTCTCTCTCTCTCTCTCTCTCTCTCTCTCTCTCTCTCTCTCTCTCTCTCTCTGAGGAACTCTCTCTCTCTCTCTGAGGAACTCTTTCTCTCTCTCTCCAGGCTGTTTCTTCATGCAGGTCCCATTAACTCTAGACTGGGTGTGTTAGTATGTTTGTTTGGCACCACACTGAGGAACTTGCTCTTCCGTTCTCTCTCCTTGGCTTTGGGTTCTTTTCAGGCACATAAAGCTGTCAGTGTTTATGAGGTTATATACCCCCCCTCCCCTGCCCCCCTGCCAAAAAACCCCACAAGCTCAAAATAGACGTCTGTGTTCAGATAACCTTTGACCCATGGCTGGGATTTTAGTGCCAAAAGTTCAGGTAGAGGTTTTGATGCCTCCTGGTTTACAAGGCCCCAGTGGCAGGAACCGGAGCACCAGCTGCAGTTGGACAAGAAGACATAGAAGCAGGGAGTCCTCAATGCACCAGCTTCATCCATTACCCTTCATAGCGCTGATAGGTTTGATGTTCTTCTGTGTGATCTCAATCTGCATTAGGGTCTCTGGCCTCAGGGAAGACAGAACTTTGACTGTCTGCAAGGAAGTTTGTGTCCTGACAAATTCTCAGCATACAGTGATTCTTCCCTTTTTTTCTTCTGCTTTTTCTTAATGGTAGGAAGTAAAGATGAACGACTGGAACTGTTCTTCAGTAAAAGCTGGAGTGAAAGGGGTGGAATGTGGCAGGGGTGACATCCTGATTTCTTAGTGACAGGCCCTGGGTGTTGCTGTGTTTTGGGTTTGCCCAGCCGTAGCCTCGCCTGTGTGGTAACAAAAACACTGCCTCGGGCTTTGCCCACAGCACTAGAGGCTGATGGGCTGCTGAGTCCTGTTGGCAGGTCCTGCATCGAGAAACAGCAACTCCAGCTCGACTGCACCCGCCTTTTCCTCTCCGCACACCTGTCAGAGCCTGGCTTGGCTCCTCCGGGGAGCTGTCAGTCATGGGCGGCAGCACCAAATCACCCCGCCCGCCTGTCTGCCCGTTCAGGGCGGGGAGCCCAGCTGCAGAGCAGGGGCGAGCCAGAGCATGTGGCACATCTTCGGAACAGGCCCAGAGCACCCACAAGCTGCTGGCACTGTGGCAGGGGAGCGGTTAGAAGGGATTGGGCGGGGCTTGTCTGCAGAGGCGGAGCTTCAGGGGATCGGCTGTGGAGAGTCATGCTGAGACAGACAGCACAGCCTCTGAACCGCAGGCTGGATGGCAGGCAGGACAGCGCACAGGATGGGAGGCAGGACAGCGCACAGGATGGCAGGCAGGACAGCACACAGGATGGCAGGCAGGACAGTACACAGGATGGCAGGCAGGACAGTATGCAGGGCAATATGTAAGATGGCAGGATGCAGAACAGTATACAGGATGCAGGACAGTATGCAGGATGGCACTGGTTGCAGTTCAGAGAGTTGAGTGTAGCACCATTAAGAGCGACTTTTGTAAACTGCATAATGTGTTGATCTTTGACTAGAGGTTCGTAGGGAAAATGTCACACTAGTGGTATTAATCTGAGGATTGGATTTTTTACAGTAACCAGTTTAGCCAAATGCCTCTTTTCCACCTCTCGTTCTTTCTCTCTCTCCCTCTTTCTATCAAAGCTGGAAAACCTGCACGAGTGTGCGAGGACTCTGTTGAGACTTGATGCATTCTCCCGCTTAGGCTAACAGACGGATTTGCTTGCCGTGTGTGCGCGTGTGCAGTGTGTGTGCGCTTCACGCTCAGACGCGGCCTGTCTCAGGGTGGGCCCGCTTTATTTCACAAAGGTAGTCATTTACAGATAAGGCCTTCGCCACACTGGCATTATGTTTGGAGCCCCAAACCACCCTAAGACACCCAAATTCATTGCTTAGATACACACTGCTGTACAGCTGTTATAATTTGCTCCACTAATACAGGATGTTGTTTGTTATGCGTTCAAGGCCCTTTGGCAAGAGTACAGCTCATTTGAAATGGAGGATTCCAAAGGCCCGATGATCATGCCAGTTCTGTGCTGGGTTTCCCTCATAAGGTCGTGCTGTTTTCATTCTGTCTAGCCTTTCTGTTGTTTTGGGTTTTTTTTCCCTCCTTCAGACAAGCAATAATTTTTACCTCTGATGAAATTTGACAGTTTGCAACTGTCTTGCAACGGTTCTTTCTTTGTCACGTAAGTTCTCACAGGGGTGTGTAGATCTCGAGTGTGAGGACATGCTGTGGTTTATACCACACTGTCTGTTCAGATAAATAACCGTACGGAGCTCGTGGAGCTGATACATACAACGGGGTTTTGAATAACAAGTGTTACAGATCCATAGGTGGCAGAGAAGTCATCAGCCTTACTGTTGTCCCAGGCAGATGAATATGGAGTTGGAGTGTAGGGCAGGGGTGTAGTGTTGTGTAGGGGTGGAGGGTGTTGTGGTGGTGGTGTTGTGTAGGGGTGGAGGGTGTTGTGGTGGTGGTGTTGTGTAGGGGTGGAGGGTGTTTTGGTGGTGGTGTTGTGTAGGGGTGGAGGGTGTTTTGGTGGTGGTGTTGTGTAGGGGTGGAGGGCGTTTTAGTGGTGGTGTTGTGTAGAGGTCGAGGGCATGGTGGTGGTGTTGTGTAGGGGTGGAGGGTGTTGTGGTGGTGGTGGTGTTGTGTAGTCGACTCCAGGAACAACCCCTGCATGCCTTTGACGTCTGTCCCCCTCTGCTGTAGCCCCAAGGCCCTGATGAGGAAAACTGCTTTAGAGGCCCCGAGATCACATTGACAGACCCACACACACGCACACACACACATGCACGCACACACACACACATATACACACACATACTTAGAAGCACACATCTCTCTCATCCTGCCCCTAGGCACCTCAGCCAACAACAGAGTAAGAGTGATAGCAGCTGGGCCGGGGGCTGCGGGCATGTGTGTGTGTGTGTGTGTGTGTGTGTGTGTGTGTGTGTGTGTGTGAGGGAGTGGGGGAGGCTTGTCAATGATACATAATGTATCCAGTAGACCACCGGGGGTGCTGCACAAATAGGGACCCAAGAACACCACCAAGAGAGAGAGGTGGGAGGTAGAGGGAGGTTTGTTTTGGGGGGGGGGGTGAGAAAGAGGAAGGAATACAGAGCAGGGAAAGGGGAGAGGGAGAAGGGAAAGGGAGATGGGAGAGGGGAAAGGGAGAAGGAGAAGGGAGAAGGGAAAGGAATAAGGGAGAGGGAGAGGGAGAGGGGAGAGGGGAGAGGACTGGTGCTACATGGCCCATTGAAAGCAGCCTGAAGGTCTTGTGGATGAAGAAAAGGAGACAGAACAGGGAGACAGAACAGGGGTCAGAGCTCCTGAGTGGGGGATGGAGAGGACCCTTTTCAGCAGCACGGTTTTGTGTGTATATGTGTGTGTGTAATTTGATACTCAGAGAGGGCCAGAGGCCCTTGTGCACATATACACTTTCAGGACTTGCAGTGAAATCCAAGATGGCGGAGGCTCCCCTCACTCACTCCCCTCACTCGCTCTTTCTGTCTCTTTTTTCCTTTTTTTGTGTGTTTTCCCTCTCTCCTTTTAGGGGGATGTGGCTCATTAGATGTCGTAGGAAGTTTGTTCAGCCTTGTTGTGACCCGTTTCCATACCGACCGTGTGGGGCCATGCGGCTAGAGTTAAAGAATGGATTCCTAATCAAGATCTGTGTCCAGGCGGTGGGGGCTAAACAGCACTGAGGCCTCGTCAGTGTGCCCTCATCCTGCCCTGGGGGAGCACAAACACTCAGGAAGCTGTGCGGGATGTTATTCCTTTTTCTCTTTGTCTGGCTCCTGCCACAAAGCTAATCAGACTTTTTTTTTTAAACAACAATATACAAATCAGAGTGTAGAATCTGCAATAATAATAAGCATAACAAATGATCTTTGTTCATTGTTACTCAAGTTTTTCTCAGCGTTACCATCATTATTTTACCTCTGTTACCCGCTGGGCAGTCATACCCCCCCAGTTACACCCCCCAGTAATGCTGTGGTTCAAATAATTCTGAATGCCATGATGCCATGCACAACCCAGCATGAACACCACCCAGCCCTTATACAGCAAAACACCACCCAGCCCTTATACAGCAAAACACCACCTAGCCCTGTGGTATTCACGTAATCTCCAAATGTCTCAGCATCACTCACAGCTCTGGCTTGTTTTACTCAGTGCTCTGGAGCTAAGAGTGGCTCTGGTGCTACGAGCAGCTCTACTAGAGACCTGCAGTAACACTGTCTATAATAAACAATACTGTTTATTTATGTAGTTTAGTTTTAACATGGCAACATTCATTTCAGGCCATTTTCCAGGTTTGCATACCGACCTTGAGCTTCTTCAACCTGTTTGTAAATTGAAGTGAGAGATATAGGGGGAGAGAGAGAGAGAGACAGACGGAGGAAAACACTTCTACATTTTTGTCATGCTGCTACATGCTGTACTTTCTCCAAGCTGTGCACCTCGTTTCTCAGAGCTTCAGACAGAGAGAGAGAGAGAGAGAGAGAGAGAGAGAGGAGGAAGGGTTGGGTCCTGGTGCTTTTGTTTAGGGTGTGTTTTTGGTATATGAAGACCCTCAGGTGCAGGTCATGTGATGCGCATTCATAATGAGCAGAGTGAGTGGCAACACAACAACCACCTGTACTGCTCTTTCTGCCCTGATGTCATACTTGCATGATGAGAGAGAGAGAGAGAGAGCGGCAAATTATGGCTGTACAGTATGACGCCCTGGCGATTGGTTCTGCGATAAGCTCTTATCTAGGATTCCTTTCTATTATTGTATTGCTCCTCCTCATCTTATCTGCACTCTACTGGCGTTTGAAGTGCTGACATGACAAGCAGGACTTGAGGAGGTTGGGGCCCAGGAACGTCCCGCACGAACTGGATCGGATGTACAGCTCCGGGAACGTCCCGCACGAATCGGATTGGATGTACGGCTTTGGAAACGTCCCGCATGAACCGGATCGGATGTACGGCTTCAGGAGCGTTCCGCATGAACTGGATCGGATGCACGGCTTCGTGAACATCCCGCACTAACTGGATTGGATGTACGGCTTCAGGAACGTCCTGCACAATCTGGATTGGATGTATGGCTCCGGGAACGTCTCGCACTAATCTGATCGGGCGTACTGCTCCGGGAACATCCGCAGCAGAGATTTATGGAGTAAAAGTTGAAAGTGCAGATGTAGTGTGGAGATTTCACTCCCACGTGGTGCTGACCAACAGAAGTGAGAAAGATTCACAGACTGACAACACTGCTGAGGTGGAGGTTGTGCTAGTGGAGATGGGAGGTGGAGGTTGTGCTGGTGGAGATGGGAGGTGTACTAAACCTCCATCTAAATCTCCATTTTGACAGAAAAATTTCTCTGACACACACACACACACACACACACATCTGATTACCAATCTGATTCTTTCTTGAAGTCTAATCAGATATTTTTTGGGTCTGTTTTGGAAGATGCCCATATACTTACAGGCATGTTGAGAGTGTGAAGCAAAAAGTTAAATGAGGAAGTTGGAGGAAGGAAGTCCTACAAATGTCCTTCTGTTCAGAATTGTACTGTCTGTAACTTTATCGCTTTACAGGGAGATAAGATAAGAAATAAGATGTTATTAATCCCCTGGGGGGAAGTGGAGTGGAGTGGAGGAGTGGAGTGGAGTGGAGTGGAGTGGAGGAGTGCAGTGCAGTGCAGTGCAGTGGAGTGGAGTGGAGGAGTGCAGTGGAGTGGAGGAGTGCAGTGGAGTGGAGCAGTGCAGTGGAGTGGAGCAGTGGATTGGGGGAGTGCAGTGCAGTGGAGTGGGGGAGTGCAGTGCAGTGGAGTGGAGTGGAGTGGAGTGGAGGAGTGCACTGGAGGGGAGTGGAGGAGTGCAGTGGAGTGGCATGGAGGAGTGCAGGAGTGCAGTGGAGTGGAGTGCAGTGTTCTACCAGTGTACATGCAAGACACAGCGTGTAATAATTAAAACAAAATACAAAAATTGTTAAAAAATACTATATAAATATATTTTCATAATAGATACATAAATACTTGCACTTAACAATGTAGAATGTGTTGAAGTGCTGTAGTGGGTTTTAAGTGTTCAGTGGTTTATAATTGTTCAGTGTTTATAAGTACTTATTTGTTTTTTGCACTTTAAGGTATTTGCACTTCAGTTTTGTTTTACTGGTACAATGACAATTCAAATAAAGACAATTCAGTATATATACACACACACACACACACAGTGTCTGAGATATGTAACAGTAGCAGGGAGAAATAACGTGAACACATTTCTTTCTGCAGTAAGTCTGGACTGATCACTGGTTTTCACTGTATGGCTTTAGGTGGAGGAACAGTTTATTGATCAAGAACCTCAGTGCCCTACACACATACACACACACACACAAACATACAGATTGCCAGGACATTTTCATACACAACGCTTAGTCTGCTGCTCCCTGAGCAACGAACAGTAGCCATCTGGAATATGAAAACCACTACACTAACGTGTGTGTGTGTGTGTGTGTGTGTGTGTGTGTGTGTGTGTTTCCCTCTCTGCAGTGACCTCAGTATGAACAACATCACAGAGCTGCCTGCGAATGTGTTCCAGAACCTGACGTACCTGGAGGAGGTGTAAGTCTTCACCTGGTGTTTGTTTCTCCTCTCCATCTTACTACTCTTTCTTTTCACTCTCCTCCCCTCCTTTTCTTCACTGTGATCATTTTATTCTTGTCGTTTGATGAATTTGTGTAACAGAAGAGCTGCTCATCTCTCACTTAATTATTACTTTCATCTTATTTCAGCAGACATGAACTTAGCAGCAGAGTCTGAAACTATCTGTTAATACCATTTCAATATTGTAATATTTCCTGCTGTAGATTTGGTGATACTTGTATGCCTGAAAGACATTCAGTCAGTGTGCTAGAGCGACCTTCAGTCAGACTGCTAGAGTGACATTCAGTGTGCTAGAGCGACCTTCAGTCAGACTGCTAGAGTGACATTCAGTGTGCTAGAGCGACCTTCAGTCAGTGTTCTAGAGTGCTTACAATAGCTTTGTGAAACGAACTTCACGTTGCTTTAGTTCTGGTCCAGTCATTTACAGCACTGTGTGCTTGAGCTTATGTATTGGCTTTCAGGGGAGTTTCATGGGAGTTTGATGAAAGTTTCAAGGGAGTTTGATGAAAGTTTCAAGGGAATTGTACTTAGTGTGTGTTAAAGGTAACGGTGACTTCCTGCTAGGGTTCATTGAGTGCTCAGCTGGTTGATCTACGCTCACAGCCACGTGTGTCACGTCAGAAACATGTTTGGTGTTGGTTTGCTCCAGCCAGGCCTTGATATGAGCCACTTCTTAATGGGATTGCGAGGCTAGAGCGTACAGCAGCTATGCTCTCTGTAGCTATGCTATGGTTCATATCCCGGAGCGGTCCATCTCCAGGAGCGGTCCACCTCCAGGAGCGGTCCATCTCCAGGAGCAGTTGATCTCTAGGAGTGGTTCATATCCAGGAGCGGTTCATCTCCCAGTGCGTAGCTGACTTTTCTCTGGCCGTTTAGCCACTCTTCATCTGGAAGGGCAGATCTGTCTCCAAGATAAGATAAGATCTGTCTCCATGATATCGGGTGACGCCGGCCCCAGCGGCCCCGATGACCGGCTCCTAAAAGCTGCTCCGTTTGTTATTCTTGCCTTATTCCTCTCCCGCTCTTTGGTTTGTGCTGACTGGAGTGTGTTTTCTTACCCCCAAGCACGTCTTTCAGTCCCCCAATCTTTTTCCTAAACACGGGTCGCCCGATGGTGATTTGCTTTTCAGCACATCTCGCCATGGAATGCGAGGCAGGAAGGAAGAGGGCAAAACAATGGTTTCCGTGACAACTGGAGTTTGGAAGGATGGTTCGGCCTGGGAGCTGGAGCGCAGAATGTGTGTCGGTGTATCATGGAAGTGGATGATGCTGTACTGCCTTTATTTAAGCAGATTGAGTGGGAGGGGATCTGCTACAGCAAGTGAAACAAATACAAGAGAAACAGTTCAAGTTCAGAAGACAAGCCCAAGCTTTCGAAGGCTCCTACATACAAGAGATTTGTCTGTCACCGCTAGTCATTAGTGTAGCAATTATGTTGTTACATTGGAGTGTATGTATGTGTGTGTTTGTGTGTCAGTGTGTTTGTGTGTGTGTTTGTGTGTGTGTTTGTGTGTGTATTTGTGTGTGTATTTGTGTGTGAGAGTGTGTGTGAGAGTGTGGGTGTGTGGGTGTGTGTGTGTGTGTGTGTGTGTGTGTGAGTGTGTGTGTGTGTGTGTAGCTGCTGGGTGACTGTGACCCATGGCTGGTGTCTTCCCAGCTGATTTAGGAAGGGTTAGGGAAACGCCCGCAGTAGAGAGGAACATTTCTTTACCTCAGTCACGCAATCCTCCCTCCCTTACACACACACACACACACACACACAACCACACACACACACACACACCTCCCACTCAAAGCACATTCAACTTCACAGATCAACTGCCCAGTACTAATCCTCACCTGATTTGTGTCTCTCACAGTAGTTAGGTAAGATTGTGTAACGTATATACAAGAGTTTGCATGTGTTTGAGTGGCTGTATTTATTTCAATTAAATGGGCTTTACAATCATTTGGGTGGATGTTAACATATTTAGTTATATTGTTACTGTTGTACTATAAACATTTGCTCATGACTGCTCATAAAAATTCTATTTTATTTGTTAATTAATTCCAGCATGTATGAGCTACTGGGCAGTTTTTCTTCCCAGTGATCAGAAGGCCCATTACCTGTTGTATGTTGGATCTGAGATAACAGAAGGATTATTGTGTGGAGAACAGTCATGTGATATGACCATAAATACTATGGTGTGATTATATTGCTACATATTGTGAACAGGAAACCTTTGATGTGACACAAACAGTATTTTTTGTGGCCAGAACAGTTTTTTGTTTGTTGGATCATGTGTTTTGCTCTGATTAATCAAAACCACCAGAGGCGTGTCATTTGGAACAGTGAGTACATGCAATGGAAATGTGGCTTTGCTTATTAGCCGTATGTGAGCATGCAACCTTCTGCAATAATAAGGGTTGCAAAGGTCATCACAATAATGATTATCAAACAATACATTGCACAACCCCTGCTGTGGACAGTCACTCTGTTAACACTTATAGTTTATGACTATCATTTAAAAAAGGAAAATGCATTGATAAGCAGCTTCAACGATACTGAAACATTCCTTCTTCTGTCTATCACGTGATGCGCTGAAGTTTCCACGAGAGAGCAGCCTGTTATTTTTTAACTTCTGACTGGAAGTAGTCTGGTGCACTAGTTTAGAAACCCTGGAGGAGAATGTCAGAGTTCCCAGCGGGACACAACCACTCGCTCCGCAGCTGCTGGTTGAGACGCGCCCAGGCCAGGGGGAGGCGCTGTTGGCCCATACCGCTGCCAATCACTAGCCAGATTACACACGCTCTGGGCCAATAAAGATCAGGATTGTCCCCTCCAGAGGCCGGCAAATCTGACCACACTGCACCGAGTATTGTGTGTGTGTGTGTGCATATGTGTGACCCTACTGGGTGGTTTTGAGAGACTCAGCCAAACCCACAAGTGGGAAAGGCTGTGAAGCTGCAGGCTTGTGGAGGTTGATGTCCGTGTTCCCTGCGCTGGTGTCCGTGTTCCCTGCGCTGGTGTCCGTGTTCCCTGCGCTGGTGTCCGTGTTCCCTGCGCTGGTGTCCATGTGCAGTAGGACACACATGAAGGCCAGGTGCGTTCGTGTTCTATATACATGTACTCCTACACACTTAAACAAAAGGTTTCTAAACTAAGCATGCAGTTGCCTTGAGAAGTCCTTTCTGTCTCTCTCTCTCTCATTCTCTCTTGCTGTCTCTCTTTCTGTCTCTCACTGGCTCTTGAATTAACTATGAGAGGAGGAGTGCCTGAAGGCTTTACTGTCTCCTGAGTCTGAGTAGCTGTCTGTCCTTCTCGGTCTGAGGAGCTCTCTCTCTATCTGAGGAATTTTCTCTCACTCTCTCCCTTTCTCTCTGAGGAACTCTCTCTCTCTCTGTCTGATGAGCTCTCTCTCTCACTCTCTCCATCTGAGCATCTGAGGATTAACTGGCTTTCGCTTCTCCACAGGAGTGTCACTCTCCCTTTACCTTTTCATTGCATGTCTGTCTCTCAGTTCAGTTCATGGTAGTTTTATTCTCTCACTGTCTCTCCCGATCTGACTGTCACTCACTCTGTACTGTCACATAGTCTTGGTAGTTCTGTCTTTCACATTACTTTCATCTTACTTTCTCTGTTAAACTACTATTTTTTACTTGACATTGTATGTCCCCCCTCTTCCTACCATCTGTCTCTCTTTTTCTCTGTCCTCTCTTTCTTTCTTTCTTTCTTTCTTTCTTTCTCTGTGTGGTTATTTGTGCTACACCCCTTTGGTCTTTTGGACTGATAAGCCTCTGCTGTCATGTCCTCTCCCTCCCTATCAAAACAGCCTTCTCCACCCACCCAGAGCGTCCCCTTCTCCACCCACCCAGAGCGTCCCCTTCTTTCCAGCCATAAATGAGGCCAAGACCGAATGGCTGATGTCATATTTCCCCTGGTGAGAGAGCAGGAAGTCAGTGGACTCGCCCCAGTGCTGGGGTCTGACCCATGAGCTGTGGCCTGGTCACCAGGAGGCCAGACACTGGGCCTGGACTCTCCATGGACTCCTGGTGACCCTCACACACGGCTAATTCGGCAGGCCACGCTGAGCTTCAAAGACCTGACCCCCCCACCCCCTCCACACTGCACCCAGGTTCAGCTCACTCTGTGCTCTCTACCGTATGGAGTGGAATACAAAATGAATTACACACAGGAGAGACAGAGATTCAGAGCCCTTGCTGTATGACTTTGGGCACCAGCTATACACACTCCCCACAGCGCAGATCATCACTCAACCTCATAACTCCATTTTTGTAAGTTTTTAATTTTCTTAGGCTTCAGACATTTTACTACTGCAGAGGGAGAGAGAGAGAGACAGAGAGAGAGAGGGAGAGGGAGAGGGATGAAAAGAGAGAGAGAGGGATAGATGAAGAGAGAGGGAGAGAGAAAGAGAGGGATGGATGAAAAGAGAGAGAGAGAGAGAGGGATGGATGAAAAGAGAGGGAGAGAGAGAGAGAGGGAGAGAGAGAGAGATGTGCAGGTGATAAAGTAATAAACCTTCTCTGTCTGTGGTTGATGAAACTGTAGATCCTCCACCTGGACAGACACACACACACATTTGTTCAAATGAGATAAAATGAACATGCTATAGAGGTGAGAAAGTGAACATGTCAGTAGTACTGTTAGCATATATGTATTAGAATCTGCGCTGTTAGAGCCATAATGACTCCATGCTGTGCTCATGTTGAACTTCCCGACTGTTTTCTAGCACATATGGACGACCTCCAGGAGGATTTTAAATCCGTCTGACATTCCGTCCCATGTGATGTATAGCGTAGCCACAGTCGGCACGTGAACAGCCACGCACTTACTCACAAACACACAGATATGAAGAGCAGGTGTTGGTGTGTGTGCGTGTGTGCGCGTGCGTGTGTGCGCGTGCGTGTGTGCGCGTGCGTGTGTGCGCGTGCGTGTGTGTGTGCGTTTGTGTGAGTGTGCATGCATTTGTGTGTGCGCTGCACGCAGAGTGTAATTAGCCATCAGCTTTCTGGCTCACACCAAGCGCATCACCGTGGCGACAGAGCTGCCGCATTCCGCCACCTCACCGGACGTCTCGGTCGGCCATTCAGACGCGTCCCTGCCGTGCCCAGAGAGGGCAGTGCAGGGAGCGGAGGGGCTGGGGGCTTATCGTCCTGCCACGGGTGCCTGCCACACACAGCTCCACACACAGCTCCACACACAGCTCCACACAGCTCTGATAACAAACCTTAACTGTTTCTTTATTCCATCGTGCCAACTCTCTCTCTCTCTCTCTCTTTCTCTCTCTGTCTCTCTCTCTGTCTCTCTCTCTGTCTCTCTCTTTCTCTCTCTCTCTTTCTCTCTCTCTCTCTCTCTCTCTGTCTCTCTCTCTTTCTCTCTCTCTCTCTCTCTCTCTCTGTTTCTGTCTGCAGGCGACTGGCAGGTAATGACCTTGTTTTCATCCACCCAGAGGCTCTGTCTGGTCTCCATCAGCTCAAAGTCCTGTAAGTGCAGAGAAACACACACACACACACACACACACACACACTCATATATACAAACACACATATACACACACCCAGCTTCACCTAGACGTTCATTGTACCAGTGAGGTGTGTTACACTGTCATGGATCTTCCTGGATCAGAGGGGAGGAGACTAACTGAGGAATCTCACAGCTACAGCCTCACCATGTCTTCTCCTCATTAGCACTGTGCTGCAAGACCATCTCCCTCTCTCTTACTCCCTCTCCCCTCTCTCTCTCTCTCTCTTACTCCCTCTCCCCTCTCTCTGTCTCTCTCTTACTCCCTCTCCCCTCTCTCTGTCTCTCTCTTACTCCCTCTCCCCTCTCTCTCTCTCTCTTACTCCCTCTCCCCTCTCTCTCTCTCTCTCTCTCTTACTCCCTCTCCCCTCTCTCTCTCTCTCTTACTCCCTCTCTTATTCCCTCTCTCCTCTCTCTCTCTCTCCCGCTCTCTCCCTCTCTTTCTCTCTCTCTCTCTCTCTCTC
>JAOXYF010000020.1:8664771-8679226 GCA_028565775.1 Sternarchorhynchus goeldii | reverse complement strand
TCTCTCTCTCTCTCTCTCTCTCTTTCTCTCTCTCTCTCTCCCTCTCTCTCTCTCTGTCTCTCTCTCTCTCCCTCCCTATCTCTCTCTCTCTCTCTCTCTCTCTCTCTCTTGGCATCAACAATAAACTGCCACGTCCTATGGCTTCCTATGTCTCCTTATTATTGTTACAAAATTACACGTGACCCTCATGTTCATTTAACATTTAATAGATGTAATAGTGTTTCTGAAAGTAAAATAAAATAATAATAATTTTCTGGACTAAGGGATTCAGTCATAGTCTGACATCTTACATTGTACATTATATCAGTTCTCTAACAAGCACCAACTATAATGTGGCTTAATCCAGTGGTCAGTCAGCCATATGGTTATCGTACTGGAATAGTTGTTATCCTTGGGAAATGTAGTTTTCTGCTGCCCTCTTCATCCTTACCCCACCTCAGCTTAAATCACAACAGTTACTCAGTTCATTTCCTGGTTGCTTTATGCTTTTCAGATCTCTTTGTTTTTTTCCACACCACACTGGAGTGCATTTAAGTAAAATGCACCACAGTTCAACGCATGATCTAGTGTGTCGCTGCAGTCAATCATTTATGTTGATTTAGCCATATTTAAGCTCAAGAGTCTTAGAAAAGCGAAATGTAACACCTTGTGCAAAAATAATGCAATGTCCAACAGTTTATCAACTGGTGAAACAGCTCCATTTATGAGCCTCTGGTCTACGGAGACACAGCACAAGCCTCTCCGAACTGGTTTCCTGGCTTTTAAGATGAAGTATTGCTCTCAATTCCCTGTTGTCCGTTTCACTGTGCCATGCAACTCACCCAGCTGAGTCACGAGCGGTTGTGAGAAGCGGCTGACTGGCGTGAGGTGCCCAGTGACTCAGGCAAGGAGACAGACTCTGTTTGTGGTGATGCTTTCACAGGTGTCACTTCAACACACACACACACACACACACACACACACACACACACACAGAGCATGACAGAAAGGGTAAGAGTGAGAGAGGTGTCTATGTTGAGCGTTGCTTAGCTCCAGAAGCACTAGCACTGTGGGAGGGATCACAGAGAACATTCTCTCGTTTTCTAATCGTATCCAAAACAAACACCTAACATTCATGCAGCATCTGTGATTGTTACATAAATTATACTCTCCTTACTGGGAGGAGCACTCAAGCTCTACGAGGGTACATTCTGTGAACTCCTATGCTGTGTATTTTCCCGGTATTACGTAGTCCCTGTTACTAACAAGGGCCCTAAAAAAATCATTCGATTATTAGGTGATGGTGCCCAGCCTGCTGTCCTTTCATGGGGTCCAAAATCCATGGCAGTGTCCCTGGTCAAAGCAAAGTTCTGTCTGTCCTTATCTCTATAGCACCTATTTTCTCTGCAGTTCATCTGCTTGAGGATGAGCGTATCAGAGGGGTGAAGGTAACAGCTGTGCTATGCCTGTCTTACCTCCTAAACAACAATTCAGTTGCAAGAGCGATGAATAGTGTTGTGGACCTGTGGACGACTCCATGAAGTGTGAGGACTTAAAAGGAGCCATGGGATGTGCTGAAGGTTCACGAGAGGCTCTCGGCGGGGAGGAGTAAAGGAAACCAGCCATGCAGCTGGAAACATGCCAAAGAGTGTGGACAGTGCTACAGTTTCCTCCAGTGAATTATCTCCAGCTTTTTCATCGAGTTACATAACTCCTATTGGGGGATCATGGGATTTCCTATGGAAAACAGTCCAGGAACTGCTATTCACATTATTCCTGCTGTTTCACCAGTAGTTCACATGAATGAGGTTCACAGCAACCTGTGAGCAGCTCCCAGAGTTATATAAGCTGGAGCCTAAACACGAACTGTCAACTCAAGGGCACTGCTGACTTAAAAGAGATATGAACCTGCATGACAGGCTGCTTCAGAGTACTAATTACCTTCCCCCGAATGAATTATATATGCCGCTCAGATCATAAATCATTCCTATAGCAACCGTGTTTCTCACCATTCTGTGGCAAGGGGGCGGAATCTGACCGCACCTCTGCTTGCTGATTAGCCCCTTCAGCCTTGGATAAGGATGTGAAGCTCACAGGGCCAATGCCCATGGAGGCCTCTCAGGGGAACAAGGCGAGTGTGCTGTTATCAAACCACTTCATTCACTCACCTGTTTGGTCTGGTGGATTTTTGGATCTTAGGATTTATAGCACACAATGTGTCAAAGGGTCCTGGAAAAAACAAATAAACATACAAATAAAAAATGCAGATGGCCTCTAGCAGGTCAAAAGGCGGCCTGGCGTAGAAGGTTCGGGAAATACATAAAGTGCCCTGAGTGATTTTGAAAGAACTTCATTAAGCTTTGAGTCCTTTGACCGGAGCTATTGATCTTCATCATGGCCAACGTGGAGCGTGAGGCTGGGGAATTAACTCCCATCCATGCTTCAAAAATGAGGACGACAGAGCACACAGTTACCAGGGATTTTTAATGAAGGGTGGACTGTGTGCCAAAGTGAAAAAGGAGGTGAATGATTATATCAGAGATAAACATCTGGTAACACACTGCCAAGGGAACAGCATGGAACAAATTCATCCCTTAAAGGAGATCAGAGATGAATTGTGTTTTGCTTTACTGCACTGTTTACTGTTTATTTAAGAACTGAATGTTTTTTTTTACTGTAGGATTGCTTTGTTGAGAATTTAGCCGATAAATCAGCAATTTTCAAATTGTGAATTATGTCAGATCTGGAAATGCTGCTTCTCAAGCAGGAGAATGGTTTGTAATCATTTCCTTCTAAGGTAATTTCCCTATCGCTATTCATCAGAACCACTGCACTTATTTAGAAAATGGCATCCTGAAAGCTTGAAAGCCTTTCATTAGATTTATAAGAGGCTGCAGTTAAACATTCTTTCCACTTTCTATGGGAGCTTCAGTATGCTCTTTGTCTCTTCAGTATGCTCTTTGTCTCAGGTAGTTTGTACCTTGGTCATAACCCTGTCCAGATAATATTCAGTCTCAAAGACTTAACTGTAATAAGTATTTGTTTGGACCAGGTAACAGGTGTCAGAGATCCTTCATAAACACCAGTACAGAGAGAGAGAGAGAGAGAGAGAGAGAGAGAGAGAGAGGATGGTCACTCAGGTCAGATGTTGTTCATTCAGGTTAATGATAAGAGTAGAGGAAACGTCATAAAGGACAAAGGTGCCATCTGGTTCATTATGTGACTCACAACAACAAAGCACTTGACAAAGACACTCCACTGTGCTTAGGACACTAAGAAATACTGACAAGGTGTGAGGTACCAAAGCAATGGATTCTACAAATTGTGTTCCCATCAATTTACATGCAGTATTCCATAATGACAATGTACAAACAGATTTCTGGATTTTTTTTTTTTTGCGAATTAAAAATAAACAGAAATATTCCCCTAATATTCAGACCCTCCACATAATACTCAGTTAAAGCATTTCTGGCAGGAATGATAGCCTATAGTCTTTCTGGGAATGACTCTATAAGCTTTTGACACACCTTGTTGTTTAAAGTCCCATTCTTCTTTGTCCCATTCTTCTTGCCAGATTTGCTGAAGCTCAGCCAAGTTTGATGGGAAACACCGATGCACATCCCTTGTCAGGTCTTTTCAGGTTGGGTTTAAGACCAGGTGCTAGCAGTACCACCCCAGGACTTTCCTAGTTTTCCTGAAGACACTCTGAGGTTTCTTAGCAATATGATTGTTGTATTTTTGATATGTAAACCTTTCCACTGCCTAGATCTGGGCTTTCTGGGAAATATTTTCCCCCTGCTGTTACCACCCTGTTTGACTTTAGGGATTAACAGCGTGATGCTCAGTGACAGTTTCATCCAATCATACTGTTTGTGGCCAAGTATCTCACATTTCACTTCATGTGACTTCATGTTGGCTACTCATGGTCTGATAGTTGTCCAGGTGAATTTTGGCAAACTCCAAGTGTGCTTTAATGCGCCTTTTAGTGACGAATGGATTCCGTCTGACCACTCTACCATAAAGGCTTGATTGTGCTGCATAGATGGTTATCTTTCTAGAAGGTTCGAATTCTGGCCAGGGTTATCATTGATCATTGGGTTTGTGGATAAATGTCTGACCAAGGAATTTGCTCCTGATTGCTACGTTTGGCTGGGCACCTAAGATCTTGGAAGACTGGTGGTGGTTCTAAACTTCTTCCCTTTGAAAATGATGAAAGCTACTGTGTGACTGGGAGCTTTTCATTGCTACAGACATGTTCTTGTATCCTTCCTCAGATCTGGGACACAAAAAACCCAAATGTGGCACTATGTAGTGTAATAGCATGTCACACATAACCACTATGCATCATAAACAAAACTGATACAGAGTTTTCCTGTCTCACAGCCTGTCCCACCACTCCAGGGCCACACAATCAGTCAACCGGAAGTGGTAATCTATTTTTTATTCCATATGGCCCAACCTCAAAAATAGTTCTCATAATAAACAACTCTATGTAAAACACCCCCCACCCCACCCCACCCCACCCCATCCCATCATACACAAATAGAATATGATCTTCACAGCTTTCATGATTGCCTCTGCATGTGTGTGTGTGTGTGTGCATGCGTGCATGGGGGTGGCTGAGAAAGCTCACTTGCAGCGTCCACGATGGAACAGTTGGCATCTCTGTTAGCCTTGCTGGCAGGAGCCCGAGAGGAGACTGGTGGGTACGAGACGCCTCACCATCTGCCAAGACTTGCGGTGTCTCTCTTCCTCTTTCTCCACTCTCCCCATCTCCCCATCACAGAGAGATTCGGCAAAGATTCCCGCTGGGACTCAGCCTCAGGGCAAGACATTTCCACCTGAGACACATGATTTGTCTGATGAAGATCAGATTAGATCAGATCTTGTACGGTCATGCTTGGTCCCAGCCTGTGCACATTAGGTAGTCTGTCAGATTGCAGTCACCTCTTAAATATCGGACATGTCATAGCAATAGTTAAAGTTGTCATTTAGTGTAGCTATGCATTAAAGAAAAACTGAAAGTTAGTATAAAATTTATTTTTATTTATATAAGTGCAAGACAATATTTATTTATCCCAGAGAACCCCAATGAGCAGTCAGTTAATTTTAAGATGATATCCTTGTCACAATGCAGAGACTCCCCTTACTGGTGTTCTCCGGTAGTGTGAGCAGCGGAGCACATGGGCTGTTTGTTATTGTTTACTTCAGTCATTTTATGTTGTCCATGCTTTCCACAGGTGGTGGCCATTATTCATGAATTAACTCACCACCTGAGGATCATTATGTCTTAGGTTTCCCTTATTTAAAGGCCCAGTTTTTGTTTAGACCTTTCAGTCTTTGATGTCACTGGGCCTCTTTTGTTTTAGTTTTGCTTTTTCAGTTTGGTTTTGTTTTGTTACTTTCATTAAACACTTTCCATCAAAGCTTTGTTTTGGTAAAATGTTCATATGACATTTTTTAAAGAAGTACTGCAGAATGTTCATATGACATTTTTTTAAACTTTTGTTATGTGTATGATTTTGTTTTACCATTTAGTTCTGTGGTAATTCACGCATTTGTTCTAGTCACAGAGTGTCTGGGGAATGTTGGGGATGTGAACTGGAACCAACTTGAACAGTTTCCATATTTTAGAATCACTTATTAAATGATGGATTTTGCATGGAAGACCTCATAGCTTCAAGGCAGTTTGAACAGCCCATGACTGAAAATATCGCAGACTGGGAAGTAATTGCACTTAAAGGAAGTTTTCCAGTTTTGCTTAAATAAATGCAGCCTCCTCTAATTTTGCATACAGCTCAAGGTTATGATAGTGTGTGATACTCGGTGATAATGAAAGCTGTGGATTTCATTACAAAGTATTTTTCTTGGTTTGAGTTAATGTGAAAAACCTTTTAATACTTTTTCCAAGTTCTACTGCAAATGTAAGCGTAACACCGAACAGTTCTACTGCAAATGTAAGCGTAACACCGAACAAGCATTTGGCTGAACACCAGGTACGTGGTGATATTAAAAGGCCACTTTTAAGTGCCTTTAGACACGCTGATTGCTATTGACTGTTTATTGACTGGTGTGTTGGCAGATCTTTCCCTTCTGTAGGTGAGATGCAGTGCTGAGTTTCTCCTTGAGTAATGCTGCCTGTCTTGGCCCTGCTGCTCTTTATATTTTCACCTTTTACACTGAAGGGGGAAAACGCGATGACACCTTTCCCTGCCTGGCCTTCTATAACTGGAGGGAACTGCAGAACTTCGGCTGGGCCACTGCTCATAACGAGTGAACTAAAGCAAATATGGAGTTTATAAAAATCACCCATAATGCAAACAGAGGATAATTATTCCTAACTTAGACCTTGGTTAAGATTTAGCAGATTTAATCTTGTCCATTTTTTCATTGCTTGTTCTGTTTTTGTTGATTTCTGTTTTTTTTTAATACTACTATAATTCTAATCTATTTGTTTAGTGCAGTAATGGCAAAGAAGTTTTGAAAATGCGGTCACCAGACTTTAAAATGGGACTTTCAAAGTAATACATTATTCTGTCTGCTAGACAGTTTAATTCGATTATAGTGACCCATTATACCTTATGGATTATAAAGCCTCCTTTTGATCTGCTTCCCTCTGCTTCCACAGCACAAGCCCACTTTATCATCACAAATCAATTGCTCTTGGGTTCCTGAATATTATAAATATGTTGAGAAAATGGGAGAAAGCATTAAGATGGGATGTAATGGCCTTGTAACTGTTTTTGATTCACAACATGTACTACTGTTTAAGAGTGTTAAAGAGAGTGAAAACATTAAACATCACACACACACACACACAAAAACATCCATAAAGAAAGGCTCATTTGAATGATCCTGACAGTACTGAACTTTCCTGACAGTATTGAGGGCAGATTTGTGACAGTTTGGTGGGATATCTGTGGATTAGAGGGTTCAAGATCCATGAGGTAAGGACATCAACACAGATGATGTACCTGTTGTAAACAAGACAGAGACACTCCCACCGCCGAGACAGAGACACTCCCACCGCCGAGACAGATTAGTGTGGTACCAACAGTGATTTTTTATCCTGAAGTAAAAACTCTCCATCCTGCCAGCATGCTTGAACACACACTATAGAGGCAGTGTATTTCATCATGACTGTTCAGTAGGAAAATGTTTTACTAGTCCCAGAACAGTAAGCTAGGTGATATACATCATGTGCTTTCAACCACTCTACTGCAAGCAGAATATGGAAAGACTGCCCATAAAATGTTTGGTTTAAGCTGTATTTGTAGGATAGAGAAGCACACTATTAGCATCTGTATAACTATCTGCCAATGGCTTTCATGTAATTCCAACAACAACATACACTGCAATTTTTTTAAGTATTAGCACATGTAAACTACACAGATTACCATCGACTTCAATTGAAAATAAGGCTTCAGTCTTTCATCTTATACATGCTGGGGTTATCCTGACGTTACAAACTTTATTAGCTCCTTCAGCACAGGATCTCCTTACCTATTTAATGACACCAATGCATTCTTATCTATTTCTGTTCTGGTTTTGTCAGTATTCTAAGATGTTAAAGCCATGGGTTACTAACATCCAGTGGGTTACTAACATCCAGTGGGTTACTAACATCCAGTGGGTTACTAACGCCTTCTTTCATTCTATGAGAAACAACTACACAGACCTGCTCCAGATGATGCATAACACAGCAACATAAATGGTAACTGCTTGTTGATATTAAACTGACTACATCCAATTTGACTCTTTGTGTAACAGGGCTATCATAGGTTGGATTATTGTGGCCAGATTAGAAATAAACCTCCCATAATAGTTGAGTAAGGCTAGATATCCGCTATCTGTTACATTTGATGGAACAGTTCCTCCTTTTTCAGTAGCATTGATTTTCTCTGTGTCATTAACCTGTAACATGTATGATGTACCCTAGATAAGACACACTACTCTACAGGAATGAGCACTCATTAATTGTCTCATTTTGACCTTGAGATTGTAATCTTGTAACCTTTTAAGTACATCTTCTAGGTTCTAAACAAGGTCCTTACCAATCATCCAGATGTCTTCTAAATAATAAATCACACCCTCTTGTTCCTGAAGAATTTTGTCCATTATCCTTTGAAAAATGGCTGATCTTGTAGACCTTTGTATGAGCTTACATTTTTACATATCAATGGATGTTTTTAAGACACAATACGGTTTAATTTTTGGGGGCCTAAACGAAATGTTTGTATAACTGTTCTGATATTACAGAGACAAATGAGCCAGTGTCTCTTTCCATTTCAACTATGACCCTATTCATTGTCACATACACAATGTGTGGTTTAAGAACTCAACCTGTCTCTAAAACAAAGACTTTAGTACCAACAATGTTGACCTGATCACTATCTGAATCTTGGCAAGGAGATCTAGTCCCCTGTATTCCTGTCTGTTGTTTATATCCTTCCATCAGTGCATCTGGTTCCACATGGCCTTACACTGTGGAGCAGTATTGATCTTTGTGGAGCAGTATTGATCTTTGTTGACATCCAGGTGCTTGACCATTTGGCCTGTCTTTCCCTCTTGCCTTCCTGACAAGTTCTGGTAAAATTCCCTTGCTTTTTGCATTCTTGGTGATCCGAATTTGCAGTTGTAAGGTTTGTGCCCTTTTCTATGACATCCATATCATGGTTTCCCTGCAGCATCACGCCTTTTGGTTTCCTGTTTAGGTTTTGACATATTTTTCTTTTAACTATATGGGCTTTGAAAGTCTTTGCAAAACTGCTGTATTCTGATTCAGTCATTGATCATTGGCTATGGTTAAATCTTTTGTAGGAGCAGTCATGAACAAACAGTTTCTCTGCTCTACACCCATTACACAACATACAAAACAATCACAGGTTTGGCTCAAAATTGTCAGAACTTGCACATCGCGGAGAGCTTTCTCCAAATCACAGATTGACTTAAAGTTGGTTTCTCACATGAAAGTCCCTTCATTTGGCCATACAGTTCTGTCGTGTGTTTTTAACAGGTCAGCCTGGTCTTTGACTTTTCTAGCAGTTTCATAATTAACTGAGCAAGTTCTTCACTTCCTTGCCCAACACAGTCAGAAATGCAACCTTTCTCTTCCAAACCAGTGGAGTCCATTTGCTTCAAAATACTTCACCTTTTCCAAATAGTCTTCTGAAGTTTTGCTCAATTCAGTCTTCAAAGTTTTGCTCACTGTGAAAATCCCCTAATTTCTCAAACACAATTCTGCCTCAGGAAGAGGTTAAAGCCTTGACTAACTGAAACAGCACAGCCATTTTTGCCACTTTCTTGTCAACAACTCAACAGGTATTTTTCCTGATAGCTTCTCATTTTTATTAAAACATCCCATCTGTCACCAAATGCTGTAGTGTCCACGGTAACACCTGCTAGACCCAGGTTTGAAATATGTTTAAATACTAAAAAGAAGCAAATCAAATGTGAAAAGAAAGATGTGTCATACCAGTACCTCCATCAACAAGCAGCCAGAAGGTGGTGCTCAAATTACATCAGACCAAAAGGAACCAATACCGAACCACTTACATTTAAATGGTCCAATCTACATACTGATTATGTTTCATATGGTGTGTAAACACCACAGCATGTCTCTCAGTACCCCAGAGAATCACACTCACTTCGTTCTGAAGGAATCATTTAGTCAACAAAGTGGGATAAAAATAATAAACAATTGCTATTGAGTAGTGAAAACAAATTCCAAACTAGCACAACATGCTTTGTTTTCTTGCTTTTTTCTTTTCATGTATCCTGCCAAGCTTCCCCTCAACACCTCAACAGGCAATACTGTTCATCAGGAAGGCAGTGTGTGGAGTCGGGCGCAGCCCAGAACAGGTCCAGTGTGTGGAGTTGGGCGCAGCCCAGAACAGGTCCAGTGTGTGGAGTCGGGCGCAGCCCAGAACAGGTCCAGTGTGTGGAGTCGGGCGCAACCCAGAACAGGTCCAGCGTGTGGAGTCGGGCGCAGCCCAGAACAGGTCCAGTGTGTGGAGTCGGGCGCAGCCCAGAGCAGCTCCAGTTCTTCTCTGCCTGTCATTTAACTAGCTGCATGTGACACTTTCAAGGCTCCATTAGCATGGAAGCTCTGCAGAATGAAATAAATAAATATCCTTTTCTGCCTCATCAGTACGATTCTGACTGAGGAAGGGTTACGTAAGCCTGCTAAATTTATCAGTGCTCGTTTTATGCAAAGCCCTGGCTTGCAGGCAAAGTCTTTGTCTCTCCAACTGGAGGATGCATTTTGTTTCTCTGCAAACCAATTCAGTCTATTTATGTCAGTGGGAGAGAAAAAAAACAAATATGATAGAAAAAGTGAGTTATTTTTAGCAGGGGTTTCTCAGACGATGTGGAAGAAATAAGCACATCTTCAATTCCCTCCTGCATGGTCCAATCAAAAGGGTTTCGGTCATTTTAATATGCTCACAAAACAGAGAGGATGTGTCTATACCATAGTCATAATCAATATCTTTATATTCAAGAGAGCAAAAAAAGAAGGGTGTGTGGTGTGTGTGTGTGTGTGTGTGTGTGTGTGTGTATGTGTGGTGTGTGCATGTGTTCAGTGAGTCTTTGATGAATGAATTGGTATTCCAGAAGTGTAAGGCTAACAGAGAGAGACTCAGATCCCACAGGAAACTGCTAGTCTCTCTTTCTTTCTCTCTCTCCCCTTTTCTGTAAGGCAGAATAGTGCGATGCTTCTTGGCTGTGAGTTACTCTGCTCCACAGGGGGACTGAGGTGAGAGAGACAGGGAGTGAGAAGTCCTTCAGCAATGCAGTTTAACATTAGATTATATGGCTACACAAAGCCATAAACACACACATGAATACGCATCATTTGTAGAACAGAGACAACAGGTAAACAAACAACCAAAACACTCAGTGAATGTAAACAACTACCTGCACTGAACAATACAGAAAGAATACAATTAAACTTAAGTTAGAATTAATACACACAAAATAATTAATAAATTTTGAAATATAAACAACATGAATTAATAAATAGATAATCTGTGAAACTGACCTGAAAACTCAGTTTTTTGTGCAAAGGTCTAATGGCAAATAGAGGCAAATTAAAACTAATGAGTGTATACAGTGTACTTTCATCTTCACTCTTCATTTCTGAAGTGTAACCTGATTGTTTAACCTCCTGCATACACACACACACACACACACTCCCATGTGTGTCCCACCTTGGCTGAGGAGGGCACTGCCAGGTCAGTGAAAATATCAGACCTGCTCTTACTGCTTGGCTTCAGCCTTTAGCCTGCATGACTGGCAGAGGCTTTTGTAAGGTGTGTGTGTGAGTGTGTGTGCGTGTGTGTGTGTGTGTGTGTGATGGAGGCTTTTTCCAGAAGGCTCTGGTACATTGTACACTCCAAAGGGCAAAGCCAGCGAATGGAAAAGATCTGCAGCACCTGATTGACACAACCTGACACTCATATATCCCAGAGTCCTATGGGAGATGTGTGCCCCCCCCAGGTGTGTGTATTTATGTGTGTGTGTGTGTTGTAGGAGGGGGGTGTGGATAAAGTGTTGATGTATGTGTGCATAGTAGTTACTATGTGTCACAAATGTATTTATTAATGTTTAATGTGTAATCTTATTACAAAACAATAACAATATTACTAGATTGCCTAACCTTGGAAACATAAATTATTTGAATGTACAAATTCTTGAATATTTGCATCAGGATACCATTTATACACGCCTGATGCTTTACTCAATAATCTGAATTAATCTGAATAATCTTTAATAATCTTTAATGCCTCCAGTCTTTCACAGATGGCATTTTGCAAACCTACTTACACTGTGCCTGCAAAGCCATGGCTTCCAAAGAAATCACTTTTTCTAATTAAGCAAAATTTCTATTTGATAGCAGTAGGGCCTGTTTCTGCCCCAGGGTTCCAGGGTTTTCATCGTTCCAATCAAAAAAATGTCCCTCATCCCTGAAATAGAGAAAAGGGATTCCCTCAGTAAGATATGGCATCTAACCCCTCCTCTCCTTTCCCCTCCTCTCCTCTCCTCCACTTCTGTTCTGTTCTTTTTCCCTCCAGACGATTCACACTGGCAGTTTCCATGACAACAAATAGAAATTTAACTGCACACCTCATGTGCATCTCACTGCCAGCATCCATGCCCATCTGTCCCCTCCCAGCCTGTCATACCTTCCTTACCCAGAGCTTTACCATCCACATCTATCATCCCAAGCCCTAACTCAGTGCCTTCACCCCCCCATCACCCAGAGCTCTTACCCCACACCAGTCTCACCCAGAGATCTCTTTCCACCACCTCCCTCACTAAGAGTCCTCAAATATGGGCTCCAACCCAAAGCTGTCCGCTCCCCCAACCCTTTCCCATTCTCATACCCAGGACCTCATCTTACCTCCTCTGCCAGTGCATCGTCACGCCCTCCATGTTGTGACCGTCTGCTGTTTGAGGGTGAGTCGGCTGTGACGAGACCTGTCCAAGTCAAGCATAACTCCTCCAGCTGGTCTGAGATACCGGAGCTCTTCGTACGGGATGCCCACAGCTCCATGGCTGGTGCTGCTCAACCTCCTCTCACAAGCTGCCCCTCATGCTCCTGCTCCCTCCTGGACCTCAAACCCTCTCCTTGTCCATCTTCATCTCCGTCTTTCACACACATGCACTGTTTCTCTGTTTCTCTCACACCTTCATCCACAGTTTCATGCTCATATTCTGCCAGCTACTGTTGCTTCTTTTTTTTCCCCCTGAGTTTATTTTTCACCATCACCCCCCCCCCCCACTCTCTTTACTTCATTCATAAAAGCACCACAGAACGACCACCCTTCTGCACCAGTTTCCACTTCCCTCACCAAACACAATGGGCTTTGGGATTTGGACTTTGAATGGTTTGTGTATTTAATGTGTATATCAAAATTAAACTTTTGTTGATGTTTTACATATTTCTTACATTTTCCCTTCAAATGAAAGAATCTCATGTTGAGAGAGAATCAGTGTGTTGTTAAGGTTTTTTGACTTTGTATCAACATCTATACTCCCATCTATACTCCCATCTATACTCCTACTTCCCCCGAGCAGGACAGCTGTGATGACGAGCCTTTGACAGTGGACACACTGGGCCAGTGAACCCCACCTCAGTCTCTCAAACTCATCTCTCTAAATCATTTGAAATATGTTTAATGTCAACATCAGTTCATCTGCTTCTTGACTGAATGATCACTGGTGCTGAATATGGACAGGATTCAGGATTCAGATCACAGGGTTAGGGTTAGACAGCCTAGGACAGAGGATGGTTCACAGGGAGGGAGATATTCCATCTACTAACCCTGTCCTGACATTCCTGACATTCCTGACATTCCATCTAGATAACTCATGGAATCTGAAAATATCTGTTAGCCCATCTAAAATCATTCAAAGTGTTTTTTTAATCTAATTCAGTGTTGAGAGCAAATTATTCATCTGAAAACTGTCACTTTCCTATTGACACAGTTCCCACTGTGGCTTCTGTTAGAACCCTGCCGGATGGATGGATGGATGTGGAGAGACTATGAAGTTGGAGAGATTCCAAAACACCACATGAGTAATGTTACAGATTACAGGACAATTGCAATTAAATACAAATTAAGGCTCGGGTTAGTGTTCATTTAAGTAATTTGATGCAGAGTAAGATGCAGGTGATTTTCTGATGCTAATATAAAAACATGCGTTGTTTGTTCCGTTTGTTTGTGCTGGGTGAAGGGCTCCACAGCTGTCTCTGCAGACCTGACTCATATAATGAACCTTTGATCAGTTTAACTAGAATTGTTACTGCCTATATAGACCAAATGTGTTGCAGAGGCATCACTGCGATGCAACAGGGAATTGCTGTGCCAAGCCAAGCAGTCACTCAGACAGAACACGTCACAAGGGGCTTTAGAGAACACTGGGGGTTTAGCTGTGGGAGGAGAGGGGCTCTGGAGGACACGAGGAGAGGAGGCAAAGAAAGGACGTGTCCTGTGTCGGGGGACGAGGGTGTTGTGTTTCCAACACTGGATCTGGGTTGAGGCGAACTGCCCCGGGCACAGGCATCCTGGCAGTGGGCAGTGGGCAGTGGGCAGGCTTCAGAATGCCCCCCATGTGCTGCCCTATTGTTCTGGTTTAAAGTTACACCTCTGAGCCACGCGGCCTGTTCCTGGAAGAGCCGTGAGCTCGTACACTGCCAGCTTCCTACCACTGTAGCACAGAGCTTATGTAACACTTCTCTATATTACCTAATGCCTGTTACTACCATTCATAGGAAGTTATGCTCAGAGTTATGCAGTTATTCATGCTTATTTCAACAAAAAAGCTGCATTTAAAAAACATTAAAAAAAGAGCATAACTTGTTGGTTTCTGAGTTTAAGGTTAAGGTAGAAGTAACATTATTTACCTATAAAAAAGACAAGACCCTGTGTGTCTGTATTTGTATCTCAGAGGTTGGTTGTGTGTGTGTGTG
>JAOXYF010000020.1:8642132-8664671 GCA_028565775.1 Sternarchorhynchus goeldii | reverse complement strand
TGTGTTTGTATCTCAGAGAGTGGTTGTGTGTGTGTGTGTGTGTTTGTATCTCAGAGAGTGGTTGTGTGTGTGTGTGTTTGTATCTCAGAGAGTGGTTGTGTGTGTGTGTGTGTGTTTGTATCTCAGAGAGTGGTTGTGTGTGTGTGTGTGTATTTGTATCTTGGAGAGTGGTTGTGTGTGTGTGTGTGTGTGTCTGTATTGTATCTCGGAGAGTGGTTGTTTGTGTGTGTGTCACAAAATGGTGTCACACAGTGGCTAGCAGGTATGTTAAAACGGAAATCGCATGGATAGTTCCGGATTCTTTGGCAAGTTCACCCAGTTTTCCAGACAGTTCTGATGGACCCTGCTGTATAAATAGCAACCCTTGACGCTGATTTACACCCTGTGGACTCCTCCCAGAGTCCACCAGCACCGACCTTCATGGTGGACGCAAACACAAAAAGACAAGTCTGCCCCTTTTCAAACTTCTGCAGTTTACAGTAAATAAGAGTCTAGAGGGAGAAGCGAGTTCTATAATTAAAAGAGAAAGTTCTATAATTAAAAGAGAAAGTTCCCCTGTGCTTTTTTACCTGTTGACACTTGTCCTCCAGTCACTGGTGTCTTGGCCACTGAAGTTAAACTATAGAAGATGAGACTGGGCTTAATTTATGTGTCTTTATTTTAGCGTGAAGGGGCAGAGGTATAAGGTGTGTGTGCGGGGGAAGGAGGCCATCAGTACGTGTGTGTGTGTTCACACCCTCACACAGTCTGTAGAGGACCTCACTGCTTTAGAGCTTGTAGTTAGAAAGAGATGGAAAGAGCATGAGAGAGAGAGAGAGAGACAGACAGAGAGAGAGAAAGAGAGAGAGAGAGAGAAGATCAGCTGTTTTTGCGTTAGGTGGGACTGAAAGACGCGTGTGTGTCCAGCAAATGCAGCATCCATTTTAAATATTTAAAACCTTGTGCAAGTGACTGGATCAGGTGTCAACAACAACAAGCCTGTGCTGTAGAAAATGTCCCATCATCCTTGGGCTCTTTGTTCTCATCATACACACACAGACATGCACTCAGTGGTGCAGACACACCTGTGTGTACATGCACAAATGCACACGTACACACATTTATGCACATACAGACCAAGCCTTGTCTAATTAAGAGTCTCCCTGGCCAAAATGTATTAACGTATACAAGGTAAAAATATACCAGTAACACTGAATGTTATCCAATCATGTTCCATGTTTTTGCTTTTTAAAAAGTGTGAGGATGGTGTGGGGTTGTGATAGATCCTGGGGTTGTGATGGATCCTGCAGGCCTGCTGACATTATTTGATTGTTAGTACTACTAGATTATTAAAAGAACTCTATTTACTGAAGAAAGACAAAATGGTACCATTTTTTAAATTTAATATATTATGTTTTTTTTTTAATTTAAACATTGCACATAATTCCATTTTCCATCACATCTCATATTGCTGCCTACAAAATGATAAGAAGGTAGAAAAACTCAGACGATCGATTGATGTTTACCAAGTCAAACAAACAAACAAAAAAAACTAAACAGTGGAAAATCTGAGGGTCCCAAATATAACCAAGCAGCACGGAGAAAAGGAGAGGAGCGAGTGAGTACAAACATACAACTACAACTGGGATGCACGATTTTCAAAAACAAAGCATCATGCATAAGGAACGGCAGGACTGTCCTCAATTTGCATGGAGAAAGGTATGGAGAAAGGTATGCCTGGATGTTTTCATCTAAGGATATTGTACACTTGGCGACGCCCAGGGCTCTGCGAGCCGCTGGCTCGGGCTGCTGTAGTGGCGAGACTCTCAAGATGACACAACACACAATGCCATTAGCCAGAGGAGTGGCGTACAGGACGCCAGCAGGGGTCCTGCATGTCCACAACCAAAAGTGACCTGGAAGAGGCTTTCCTGCTTGCTGGATTCGTAAGAAGTGTTTTGGCGGACTGGTCTGTGTCTACAGGTGACGGCGGATGGGTTCTCAGGCATATGATATGATAGAGGCAGTAAAATGATCAGCCAACTGAAAGAGATCTACCCCAGTGTGCAACTAGGCTGGCCTTCTGTTACCATGGCGCACGGACCCATGAGCATTCAGCCGTTACTATCCCATGTGGATTACACTGCCCTGCTGGAGGGCTCCTAATGGAAAATATCTCTTCACTAGTTATACCTTGTAGATCTACAAAATATAGTCACACAGGTCTAGCTTATAGTAGTATAGTAATGCTACAGCCCATACAATACAATGTAATGCATAAATTATCACCATTTTTCATGATGAGCAATTTTTTTGTCTCTATAAACGTTAATATAATTTAAAGCTTTGCTTTAAGTCGCTTGGTGTAGCTTTTAACTTTTTAAACACGTGCTGTATATGTACAGTAATTACCAATAAACAGGTCGAGAAAGATACTGATGAGTTGTTTTAGTAAAACGTAATGTAACGTTTTTGGTATTGTGTGTTGTATCATCCATACACATTTTTAGAAGGTTAAACTCGCCATGGTTACAAATAATTATCAGAGATTACAGGCCCATACATCATTTGAACAAGTAAAGCTCTATGTGAACAATGCTAATCAACTGATCAGATCAGTTCAAACATGTGCTGATCAGATCAGTTCAAAAATGTGCTGGATGAATAGCACTATTGTGTCATCATGTAATTCATCACTTCTTAACAGCAACCCATCCTCTTCCTCAAAAACTAGCCGACCGCTCGGCAATGGTTGAGTCTCCATGGTAACGCAAGCCGCTTGCAGTTTGTTGGTAATTCTTGGCTATTGACTGGATGTACAATGAGAGACATGCGCATTTCATTGCAGCGTAAAAAGGAGTGTGTCACTTTCAGATGGAAACGGTCCCAGTCTGCCGGAGGTCGCCCAGAGCAACGTGCCGTGTTGACATCATTATCTTGCTAGTGTGTTTATTTACATGTTTGTGCCACATGCGGGTTCACAGCATGTGACGTGACACATCGCCCAGGGCGTGGCTCTCCTGCCCTGCACACCTCCGGCGGGTCTCATCACGCCAGGCCTTGGCCCCTCATTCTTTACGTCTATTCCCGGCCTTTAGCGCTAAAGCCGCTCCTGAGGAAACATTCTCATGCTTAGGGCATGTGTGCCGGCCTACAGCGCAACGGGCTCCGAATTGTCCTGTGTTCGGCCTTCCAGGAAGAGCCCGCTGGCGCATTTGGATCAGGTAGATGGAAAATTCTGGTGGACCACTTTTGCTAAGGAGCCTAACCAGAAACAGACAAACACAAAAGAAAAAGAACAAGAGAGCAAGAACAACAGAGAAAGAGAGAGAGAGAGAGAGAGAGTGAGAGAGAGAGAGAGAGAGAGTGAGAGAGAGAGAGAGAGAGAGAGAGAGAGAGAGAGGCCTTGGTTGGTAGATCTAGCATTCACTGGCTGCTAAATAAGCACTAGGGATCAGACAGTTGAAGACACAAGTAGATCAAGGAAACATGGGGTAGGGAGCAGGAGATGTCTAACAGTCAAAAAAGCAGAACTTTCTCGAGTGTGACTTCTTAATAGGACACATCAAAATGAACATCATCATATTCACGTGTTCTGTGCAGCTCACTAGATCTATATCACCAAAGAAAAAAGTCCTAAACACAGAACGGATTTCAATTCAACTTTGGTTATATAAGAGTCAAGGCTAGATTTAAAAAAATAGGTAATACACCTCCATAGTACTTTGTATACAAATGAATTAAATGCATTTTTGTAAAGCAGCTGCTTCACCCTTTAAGATATAATCTAGAACTCCAAATATTTCATTTAAGAAAATTCCACAAATCCTTTCAATAACATTTCTTGACAGGCTTATCTCTATGCTGAGCAGATTCCAGCAGGTGCAGTTGAAGCTGAGAGAGAGTGAGAGAGAAAGAAAGAGAGAGAGAGAGAGAGAGAGAGAGAGAGGTTGAGAAAGGAATGTGGGTTTGTATGCATAAATTCATGTCTGCATGGATGGGTGAATGTGTCAGGCAGAGAAAGAACATGTGTGTGTGTGTGTGTGTGTGTGTGTGTGTGTGTGTGTGAGAGAGAGAGCGAGAGAGAGAGAGACAGACAGACAGACAGACAAATAGAGTGTGTGTTTGCGTATGTAAGAGAGAGAATTGTGGGTAGACATGTTACTGGGTGTTTTGTAAATATTCCCAAGTAGCTTTGATACCTCCATGTTGGAAATGTTTGTGAAGTGAGGATGTGGTTCTCAGTGCTGGATCTTCATGTCTGCGCGTGTGAACACATCATTCGTGCGTTGTTATGGTGCGATGCTGTAATTTGACGCTGTCTGTGAGGGTAATGTTGGCAGCGTGGGGTTGTAAAAGAGCAGATTAAACTGTTTGGAAGAGTTCAGTACAGCAACAATGACGAAACATTGTGCCGTATACATCAGCCTCAGACGGCCAGAATGAAACTCCCAGGCTTTTACCAGTCTGAGTGGTCTGATGAATGAGGCTCATAGTGACAGCAAGACGTAGAAACACATTCTATGGGCCTCCACCAATGGCGGATCAAATCACTTCAAAGGTTTTTTGCTTTACGCCCACTGGTAACTGTCTGCATGCCTATATATGGACCAGACAGAAACCAAGAAACACTGTCACTAAGCTCCGGTTTGAGACAAGACTACAAATTCCAAGAGGTGTAACTATAAATTGACTTGTACTCTTGAGAATATGAATTTGTGATGCATTAACTTGCCATATTATAACTTACAAATGTTGAATTACATTTAACATTTTAATTTAGCCTCTAATAATACTCAGAGGTACTGTGCTATGCCAAAATCTATGAAATAACATATTGCACAGTGCATTGTATTTGTAGCCACAGTGCATTGCATTTGTAGCCAGAGCAAAGGTTGATACCCCGGCGCATCGTGCTGATTTGGTCTGTGAAGTTTAAAAGCCAGACTGTTGTGATATTTGTGGCATGTGCACATGCAGAGCGAGGCTGGCACCAAACGCTGGCATGGGATCAGATTGCGCCTGGCATGTGCCAAAGACCACCCAGATCTCCACCCTCAAACCCTTTACCTCTATACCTTTATACCACTGTCTCCACCCCCAAGAAAACCCTGTCACACCTTGCATCTCTGTTTGCCAGTTTGTAATTTTGCATTAATTGGCAGCTAGCAGTACTCTACAACCTGACTCGAGATAGTGGACCTTGGAACACCTTTGCGTTTTTTGCTGTCAGACCACGTTAATGGTCCATGTGATGTACTGGAATGAGGTGCTCACTCTTCCTCTGACAGCAGTGCTATGATGAGGGGAGTGGAGTGATTTCTATACTGCTCGAATATGTTGCTAATGAAAGGCTGTGGAATGCCCCCAAGTACCCAGTCTGACACCAGGTACCCAGTCTGACACCAGGTACCCAATCTGCTAGCTCATACCTTTCAAGTCTGCAGTTTCCATTAAAACAGAAGGAGATATAAAAACTAAACACTGCAGAGAGAGAGAGAGAAAGAGAGAGAGAGAGAGAGAAAGCACGGTCTTGTCTGCTTTGCAAATCTATTAGCAAGCACCACCCAAAGGAAAAAAGTGTCCATATTACAATCAAACATATAGTTCTCTATTATATTAAAATATTCACATCTGTTTTGTACAAGACACAGGTTCACACATAAGAAAAGAAATGTCAAAAAAACAAAAACACGCCAAGCTTTTTTTCTTTATATGTTTTTCTCTTTTTTAAATTAGTTTGGAATCCCTCTGTGCAGAGATGTAGTGTATTGTGTCTTTAAGAGATGTAGTGTACTGTGTCTTTAAGAGATGTAGTGTACTGTGTCTTTAAGGCAATCATCAGGAGCGTGACATAAATGGTGAGTGACGCCTGGCTTGATGACGGACTTCCTGTCTTACTGGTGGTGGGAGAGTCAGCACTGTCTACACTCTCCTCTGCTGTCCAGAGGCGGGTCTCTCTCAGGAGGACATCGTTGGGTCTCTCTCAGAAGGACATCATTGGGTCTTTGGGTTACATTAAGCTCTGTCCACCCTGAAGCCTGTTGCTGTGTGTTGTCGTCTCAGGTCCTGTAGATGGGACCTCGTCTGCTCACAGTCTCTCATGCACAAGCCACTGCACTGCAACAGAACACAGCCAAGGGTCACTTAAGGACAGCTTCATCCCTGAACATGCAGCCTTGGTTTCAGAAACTATAAGAAAGTAGATATAGTATAAGAAGGTAGTATAAAATGAAACTGGAATTTTTGCATCAAATTATTTGTAATGTTTAAATATATAAATACACTAACTAGGGAATGTTAGGGAATGATAGGTGATAACAGTGTATCTGATTACTGTTAGGTAAAATATATACAAACTGCATGTTCTGTATGCGTTTAAACCTACACACACATGCATGCACACACACACACACACACACACACACACACACACACACACAAACAGATCGCTATCACTTTTTTCCAGATTCTCTTCTACTTAAAAATTCCCTGTAAGTTATTCTTGACACTCTCAAGCTTTGATGTATGAGGAATACACTACACCAGCTATATCAGCACAATGAACCACAGTCCAGAATTAGTATAATACACTACACCAGCTATATCAGCTCAATGAACCACAGTCCAGAATCAGTATAATACACTATACCAGCTATATCAGCACAATGAACCACAGTCCAGAATCAGGAAATAAGGCTCAGTTGTGAGAAAGACAGAAAGAGAGAGAGAGAAAGAAAGAAAGAAAGAAAGAAAGAAAGAAATTTGCCCTAATATTGAGTAGCTCTGTGTAATATGTGAAATTATATAAATTACAGATGTGTGTGGTTTCTAAAGCAGGATATGTGATGTTTTGTGATTCATCCAGTTTATGAAACACAGCAGAAGTGTGGAAGCACACAAACAGTAATCAAAATCTAACGTTCGAATACAGCACACAGCACTGGTAATCTCAACACATATTCAACATCCGTCATCCAGTGTGATAACAAATTAACATCTGAAATGCAGCAGCATCAACATGAATTCACCATGACTAAAAGGCCTGATGATTTAGAATCTGAATATATTACCTGTTTGCACCACGTTCATTTTACGCCAGTATGAACTTAAGTTTGTGAAAATGCAAACGGTAGACTTCTAACAAATTCATGAGGTTGCAGTTCAATTACTTTAAGCCCAAGAGGAATGAAGGTTGGTGTCCAGATCCAGCATATTACTTATAACACAATTATACAGTAGAACATCTCCACATTATTGCCCACATGCTGACTGCATCCAAATGGAAGCAATGCAAGAAAACAGACAATAAAAATAGTTGGGCTCCAAGAAAACAGGGTGAAAACCTTAGAGGATTTCAGATGTTTTAAAGGAGAACTATTAAAGAGGAATATAGTCCAGCCATGGCCGAATATAATGAGTCAGGTTGCTCCTTTACGCCATCACTGCAAACAGCCCCGTACAAACAGCCTTTCCACGCCCAGAAAAGAAAACCTCCTTTGCTCAAACTCTGGTTCTCTCCTTTGTTTGCTTGCCCTTCCTTGTTCTTTTGCTCTTTTCCTCTCTCTTCCTTTCCTTCACTCACCAGTAGCACTCACACCTCTTCCCCTCTGCCCTTCACCCCAGATGATATTTTTCAGATTTTCCTGGCACAGTGGAAGTCAAAACATGACTCAATAAGGAAATCTGCCGTAATTGCAGCCAATTTTTGTTTTCCAAGCTGTCTCATTCTGGGGATAATTTTAGCTGGCCGGTGCTTGGGGTCTGCGCACGTTAGCAGCAAGTTGAAGACGCCTCAGAAGAGACAGTCAGGGCAGACTGTGCTGCGAGCCAATCCATGTCCACCTCGAAGTGAAAACACGACAAGATTTCAAAAATATGACAAGATAAAAAACACCACAGGATTAGATGGTGGCAGATAAATTAGTAAATAGAAGGAAATGAAGGAGAGTGAGATGGAGGCACACTATACTTTGGAGCCAGATGTTTGGCAAAAATTGTGAGAGAGAGAGCAGAAAGAAGAAGTTCAAAATCTGATGGAATTGGTTTATAACAGTTTATAACGGAGATGTTATAACAGTGATTCAGTACAATGGGAAGTTTTAGATACTGTAGTTGGGCTAAGAGGTTTTATCATGAAATGGGGAATGTCTAAGTTTTTAAATATACAAAAACTCAGGATTATAGGAGACCTTTACGTTGGTTACTTACTTAAAGAGACAGGCATGAGAAAAAAGGTTTGCAAACCCACTGGAATGATATGGATCTCTATGACTCACTGAATATGAACATATCTAATCTATGCCTTAATTGCCTTAAGTCATAATTAATATTGCTTTGTTTGACAAACAACATGCCCACCATTTCACGTTGCTCTATCAATATTCATGTTCATGCACTGAAGATTATTAATGGCAGTAAAATGGAAACGTATATTTAGTAAACAATGCTTTATGATCCTGTGTTGCAGTGAGGCATTCTGGCCTGTTCCTCTATATCAAACTTCTTCAGTTCATGTATATTTTTGGGCTGTCTCACTTGAATGGCCTGTTCCAGATCGCTCCAGATTGCTCCATGCTCTCAGGGGGATCAAGGTGAGGGCTGTTCCTGAATGCAGAATTTCTTTTGAGTCACTCTTGCTGATTTGCACCTGTATTTTAGTTCAGACATTCTCTGATATTCTGGATCATTTTAGTTCAGACATGCTCTGATATTCTGGATCATTTCAGTTCAGACATGCTCTGACATTCTGGATCATTTTACTTCAGACATGCTCTGATATTCTGGATCATTTTACTTCAGACATGCTCTGATATTCTGGATCATTTTAGTTCAGACATGCTCTGACATTCTGGATCATTTTAGTTCAGACATGCTCTGATATACTGGATCATTTTAGTTCAGACATGCTCTGACATTCTGGATCATTTTAGTTCAGACATGCTCTGACATTCTGGGTCATTTTAGTTCAGACATGCTCTGATATTCTGGATCATTTTAGTTCTGATATGCTCTGGCATTCTGGATCATATTTTGGCTCTCGTTGATCCCTCATCAATTGTAAGCCCTAAAACTGTTCTCCCTCCACTATACTTCCCATAAACACTGTTCCTGTTTAGTGTTCTTCTTTTTAATGGTAGACTCACTGATGTTAAGCACAAGAGAAGTCTGTGTATCTCTAGATGTTACTCTATGGTAATTTGCCACTTGTTTGAGGATTCACTGTTCGTTCTTCATTCTGAGCAGGCAGGGTGGAAGGGTCTATTAATGCCCTTGACCCTCATCTCAGCAAATTCCCCCACAAACCTTCACAAAACACTGGTATGTAAAGATGCCCTCCTTCACCTTGATGACACGACACAACTACATCAAGATGAAGAGCATCTCCACAACCTGAGTTGCACTGTACTGAGGACCTGAGAAGAGAGTAACTATGTAAGAGTATGTAATTGATTACCGCAAGTCTCAGAGAGACAATGTGGACAGCGACTTGAACCACCATGTGTTATCTTGAACCACCTTGAGTTATCTAGATCAACCATGTGTTATTATCTTGAACCACCGTGTGTTCTCCAGAACCACATTGTGTTATCTTGAATCAGCATGTGTTATCATCTTGAACCACCATGTGTTATCATCTTGAACCACCATGTATTATCATCTTGAACCTCCATGAATTACCTTGCCAAAGAGAGTATTCAAACATCTGATCTTAATGGTCAATATCACAGGAACAGTTTCACTATATACAGTGTATATACAGGCAAAATACAGTGTTTGCCACCAAAGTCTATTTTATTCATATAGTACAGTTGGAACAACATCTTACCCCAAGTGTATTGGAAGTATGAGGACTTTTACGATTCCTCTTTACACCATGATTAATTCACTACAGTTGGTTTTAAGATATGCAACTAACATTCAGCCATCTTCAACTACCATTCAACTTATTACATATGAATCATTAGCTTATATTAACCATTAAACTTACCCATAACTTATTAAATATGAAATGCTGAACAGTTTGATAATAATGAGCTTATTCATAGACCTTTCTCGGAGTACTATTAAAATAAATTAGTACCTAACTAACTTAAGAATGTTTGAATTTGACAGGGGTGCTATACATTTAGATAGAGAAGTAACAAGTTGCACTTTACCGATGAATCCCCATGTATTAAGCATTACAGTCAATACCAAATTACAAAAAGAAAAAAAATTGCACTGTAACTGCTTATGTTCATAAGCATAGATTTCAACAAGACATAAATGTGATTGTGTTTATCACAGCCTAAACCAGGCTAGCAGGGAATTGCACGTTAGGGTTTCCTGAAAGCACTTAAGAGAGCAATGTGAATTTACATGTGATGATTAAACTGCACTTTCAACCAGCACTTACGACAGAATTCTCATGCACGTTCCTGTAGCAGTAAGGTAGCCCAAAGGTCAGCTTTTAAAAAGGAGAAATCCACCAAATTTCTAGAATTCTATTATATTGTTTATTACAATTAAATGTGTTCCATGAATATAACAAACCCCATAATGTTTGAATGATAAGAAAACCAAAGGGTTTGTATTTCAGTGATTTTACTCACCATGGCTGTTCCTAGATACCATCAGCAGTCTGCTACTATAAAGACTGAATCAGACCAGTCCTCACCTTCAGACAGCAGATGAACAGAGTTCTAGCAGTGACCTAGTTTCAGAATGACCTCTGTGTGTATGAAGGGGTAAAGACAGTAACATGGAAGCATGACTGTAGTCTTTTCTAGAGTCTTTTCTGGAGTAGGAAAACCTGATATTACAGCAGCTAGAAACTTCACAGAGAGCAAGTGCTGTATATGGCTCAATAAACCAAGGGCAGTTGTATCTACATGGGCAGTGTGAGCAGTTCATAACACCAAGTGACTTCAGGAAGGTGTGAACTGAACCATCTATTGATATTCATAAGTTATTTTAAAAAACAGCTATATGGCACAAAACTCTACACTAAACGCAGTGAAACCAGCACGTTCAGAAGATGACATCACATATTCAGCACTAAGAATGTCACCAACGCTTGGTATGGGGCCAGAACAAGGAAAAGATAAAAAATTTAATACTGTTTTTTAAGTTGGAAATCCCCTTTCATTTCAGACTATCCTTCAAAGGACAATTTCTACAAAGAGCAGTTCAGTTGCACATCATTACATAAAGGCTTGTCTCAGGTCTGTTACAGTCTTCCCCATCTTTTCTCACTGAGTACTGTGAGATATCAGAAAATACAATAATTGTTATAATAATATAAATTATATATTTTGCAGCAGCAGGCAGTTTGGCTCTTTATGAAATTTTAGGAAACTGTAAATTTGATACACCTGAACAGTTTTATAGGCCTCATAATTTCATGTTTCACTGGGGTTCAATAAAGTGGCGTCCTGTGTAACTCCAGAAAAGTAGGACCAGAGTTTTCTCACTCGTCTGGACTCTTAAGTGAAAGAGGAGGAGAATCTACCAGGAGTTCATAAGACTGCAGTAAAACTGGAGTCAAGCTTGTGTGATGTCCAACACTGAATCAAAGCCTCTAGGATGAGAAGGGAACACACAGGTGAGAGAGACAATAGAACCAAATAAGAAAATCAGCCTCCACTTCAGTCTTCAAAGGGTACACATTAAAAAATACTCTATGACTTACTTGTGTACCTACAGTATACTGTAACTATGAAAGACATTACAGATGAAAGGTGGCTTTAGAAACTGTGACTGACCATATCAATTGATGATTATTCCACACTTCCCTTACACGTCTGTGATTACAATCTTTGCCAGTGTTTACTTCATGTCTGCGAGACAGATCAGTGCAAGTGATCAGTCCTTTTTGATCTATGATTTGATCTATGAATTGATCTATAAAGAATTTCTATTCTGCAGGACAGTGCTTTTAAATCCACGTGATGCAGAGGCCCACCTGATATTCTCTAATCAAACTCACTTTAAATGCCAGCTTGTCTGTATCGGTGTCCCAGCCAGCCTGCTTGTGATTTAGCCAAATGTCAATATGTGATTGGTAATAGCGACGGGCTTGTCAGCATCAGGCTAAAGCGGAGGGACACGAGCGTCAGTCGCGGCCAGCACGTCCCTTCGCCATGGCGAGGATTTCTGGAGCACGATTGGCCTAATCAATCAGGCGGGTGCATCTGCTGTGCGACTGATTGGAGCAGTCACTTCCCGACCCATTCCCATCTCTCTCCCCGCGCTTCTCATGACCTTCATCCCGATCAGAGCGAACCACCGCTAATGTGTCAGACGGGCCGCAGCTAAAGTCATTTACGTCCTGCAGAACAGGCATGAAACTTCACAGAAGAAAGAAACAGAGTCAGAATGTTACAATTATAACAGCCATAATTGTAACACTTTCCTGCATGCGATATGTCACTGAAGGGTTAATATTAAATATACACCAGTAAGCTACAATCATATGAAATTGTAAGGAGGATTTAGCATAACTGGCTTCAAAATAGTAGATACTATTTTGTACTATTGCATGAACAGTAGCATTTGCTCTAATGTCAGATTGGCCTCACAGCAGAACTGGTTTATTGCAACATTAACAAAAACTGGAGAATTAAAGCAGTGAGTTTAAAAAGTGAGCCAAGAATATAGTAGAGGCATGACCTAACTCTCAATAACACGATCAGCAAAGCATGTGTCACACAAAGTGAAAATGTCCAAGAAGATCTTATGTTGTTAGACCCTTTAAAAATAGCAGTTCAAACTGCGGAGCATGAAGCTTGATGTGAATGTGCATGCTAACCCTACATGCTAACCCTACATGCTAACCCTAGTATCCCCAGTATATGTCACTAAATCTGAGGTCTATCTTCAACCTAATGTGCAGGTTTACCTGAGGCTTAAAGGGACTGTGGATTGTGAGTATAAGCTTGGTTTACATGCATAGGGAAAGTCACAGGTTATTCCAGGAGAACCCAGATGACATCATTTCCCTGGAGCTTATAAAATGGTTCACCTACGAGCCATTAGAGACGTTTTTTGGTGTGCACTGGTTTTACTTTCTCTCCCTTTATGCTACCGAAATGAACGTCCTGAATGACTGGATTTTAAAAAAGCAAAGTAAGCAAATTACTCAATTTCGGGGTTCAGCATCGGTGCTAGCCCAAGACTGGTGACCTTGAGTCTTCAAGGCAGGCAATTCAGTGATTGAGTGAATTCAATCACTTAATGACCTAAAAGAATTTTGTTTAAGATTATTAAAAGATAACATTGTGGTCCATAATTAGTTGATGAGATGACCGGTTTATCTGAACCCAGTACTAACATTGTGGTCCATAGTTAGTTGATGAGATGACTGGTTTATCTGAACCCAGTACTAAACCACAACTAAACAAATCACAAAGCCATAGACAAAGGCTGTTTATATTTACCAGAGTAAATACAGTGTACAAAATGAATTAGGCTGTGACTGACATAAACTAGAGAAGAACTCAGTCCAGGGCTTTATCCCATAATCCACCTAGAAACACAATGTCCAAATCTTCTTCCTAGCTTTCCATTAGTATTGCAATGATGGACAATTCATCTGTGAAAGAATCTAGTGAAAAGGCACCTTTTTAGCATGACATCTCAAGGTTCTTTAACAACAGACTGATTTGTTGCTTAGTATACACAGGCCCTGAGACTCAGTTGTTCCTAACATAGGTTATAAAATCCTGAACAGATCTAGGCACATATCAGGTTACTGCAGAAGATAGCACACAATATGACAGCAGGACTGTTTACTTCAGTAGCTACAGATCTCGCTGTTGATAGTTTAAGCAGGTCTATTCCTTAGTCTTAATCTCAGTGTTCATAGTTTAAGCAGGTCTATTCCTTAGTGTGAATCTCAGTGTTGATAGTTTAAGCAGGTCTATTCCTTAGTCTTAATCTCAGTGTTCATAGTTTAAGCAGGTCTATTTCTTAGTCTTAATCTCAGTGTTGATAGTTTAAGCAGGTCTATTCCTTAGTCTTAATCTCAGTGTTGATAGTTTAAGCAGGTCTATTCCTTAGTCTTAATCTCAGTGTTCATAGTTTAAGCAGGTCTATTTCTTAGTCTGAACCTCAGTGTTGATAGGTTAAGCAGGTCTATTCCTTCATGTCCAGAGGAAACTACAAAGCAGCAAAGGACATATTTTAATAGCCATTTTACATCATTGGTCTGGGTCAGTCCTGTTGTATCATCTGTTCTGATCTCAGGTCCTTCAATAGCCTGACTGCTACCAAACACCCTCTACCCCATTTTGAGTTTTGCTCCAACCCTAACCTGGTGGGGATATTTTGAATTTACTCATCAATGCAATAAAGTTTTTAATATAGTTTTTTCTAAACTCATTTCTCAAAATCTCATTTCATGGTGTCTGGAAAAGGGACACTGCTAACAAGGAATGCTATAAAATGACTGAACACGTCGAACCAAATCACTATTAAAATACACAGCATTCGCAGTTTATCTTAGCAGACACTTAGAGATGAGAAGAGCTCTGACCTGCAGCGGTGCAGGACCTGTGAGAAGCTTGTTCATCACTGCTGAAAACGAGGCGTGGGAAAGTAAAGACAGCTGAGCACATCGTCTTGTTGCCGTGAGAAAATTATCTTGGGGGAAAAAGTTTCTTAATGCATAACTCATACCATAATATAGTCATATCTTTAGAGAACTAGAACACAATGAAGCTATGCTCCAAAATCTCCATGAATGTCACAAGGATGTAGTAGTCATCAAACATTCCAGTTGCATTGTATCAACATCAAAGGACTGTTTGCCCCTGAGGCTAAAACCACTCAGCAATGTAGCGATGTGTCCTGCAATAGTTTGAGTTTCTTCTGTGCAATGCGCCACCCACTGCATGATGCTGTGCTATCATTGAGAAGGATAAAGGTGTCCTTCAGTCCGGACGTCGGCATGGTAACGCAGTAGGTTTGAGCGTGTGTCTCTCTCCACTGAGTAACGTCTGCCATGATGGTGAAGGTGAGAGCAGTGGCCTTGAGTTGATGCTTATCGCTGACTGACATGTCAGTCTCACCACAGCCCAGTGCATACAGAGAATGACCTCACACATTCAGAGGATGACCTCACACGTTCAGATGATGACCTCACACATTCAGAGGATGACATCACACATTCAAAGGATGACCTCTGTGCGCTGCCTCGCACATTCTAGAGGATGACCTCACACGTTCTAGAGGATGACCTCACATATTCAGAGGATGAGCTCTGTGCACTACCTCACACGTTCAGAGGATGACCTCACACATTCAAAGGATGACCTCTGTGCGCTGCCTCACATATTCAGAGGATGACCTCACACGTTCAGAGGATGACATCACATATTCAGAGGATGACCTCTGTGCACTGCCTCACACATTCAGAGGATGACCTCACATATTCAGAGGATGACATCACATATTCAGAGGATGACATCACATATTCAGAGGATAACCTCTGTGTGCTGCCTCACACGTTCAGAGAATGACCTCACATATTCAGAGGATGACCTTCAATGTTCAGAAGATGACATCACATTCAGAGGATGACCTCACATATTCAGAGGATGACCTCACACATTCAGAGGATGACCTCTGTGCACTGCCTCACACGTTCAAAGGATGACCTCACACGTTCCCTGCTCTTAGCCATGCCTTGACAGCCTCCCACTTTGATATTCGCTCACAAAATAAATTTAAAAGCCATTGATTTTCTCCCACTGCCAAAGCAGCCAATGATCCCACTGTCAGAGGTTCAGCTACATGCACAGCTTAAAATCCTTACTCTGCCCACACCGACCGCATACTCATACACACACACACACACACATCATTCTTTACCTGACACTATCTGTGATGAGCAGAGTTAGTTCTGTAGTCTTGATGCATTTCATGCTGTGTTGTTCAACAGTTTGATAATAAATGAACAATAATAAACAATAATAAAGTAACTATAATAAAAATAAAACTGTGCTCCTACACCTGGTGACAGAATGCACTCCGCATGTGCAGAGAAAACAATTGTTCTGAAATATTAACCTGTAAAGGGAAAGGTGGATGTGTGAGTGCTCCATTATAAACAGGTTTTGATCAAACATTTCATGCTGTGGACATTACATCACAGCTTCCTTCCTCTCCTGAAAACACATATCACACTGCTAACTGAATTTTAGTGTCCACAGCCACAAAGCAAGTTATTGAACAGCACAGTTTACTCCACTAACCAGCACAGGCCATAAAAGGATCTGCTCCAAACATGAACAGCTAAGCATGGACAAAAAACATGAATCAATTATGAGAATCTGTAATTGCCAGCACTTTCATCACGTATTTTAATAAAAATCAATAAACAAACTCAAGAAAGACATTATATTTCACAGAGAAGCAGCAGCTCCATGAAGTCTACAGACATGGGTGGTGCACAGGTGGTACACCTGTAACTTAGCCTGGTGTGACTAGACCTCAGCAGGTCCCCATCCCCACCATTTTTCCACCTTCACCAGAATGTAATCCAAGCTACAACCTCTGCCAGGTGGATGACGAAAAACAGGAAGGAAACAGCTGAAGACCAACACTGACCACACTGCAGCTACCAGAAACGAAGGTATTACAAGAGAGAGCTACATATGGAAGCCTGGAATCTCATATATACATGTTTGTGTGTGTGATCAGCAGTGTAAAGTGACGTAGCAATGCTGTGCATTATTTAATTGACAGGGAGAGACTTGTCCAAATCCATGTGTCATGGGTGGAGGAGGGGGGTACATGGGTAGAGGGGAAGTGCAGGATGGAGGGGGAGTGCATGGGTGGAGGAGGGAAGAGGGAGGGGACATCTTCACAGATGGCACCTTGCTCGATGGGCGAACAGCACTTATGCACTTAACATACAGAGTATAGCACACAGCACAACCTGCTAACACAACCTGCTAACACAACCTGCCTCAGGGAGAACAGTGCTTTGCAATGAATGTGGAAACAGCAGGAGAAATAAAATACACGTTTAACTGAGAGAGAGATATAGAGAGGTAAACAGAATAATACCTTCTCTGCGTGTGAAGTGTGCTCTGTAATGTTAACACATATTTGACGAACAGTTCAAGCAAAAATTGCTCTAAATGCGCAAGGATGAACTCTCTCTCTCTCTGTCTCTATCATCCACAACTTTTCTCTTAACTCTTCTTTCTCTCTCTCTCATCCCCCGTTTCTTTCTTCCTCTTAGTCCGACACACATTTGCACATGCGACCCTCCATACTTGGAGAGTAGCTAAAAACAAGTATACTTTATCAGATATTTCAGCTCGGGGTTTCCATGGCAACAGTAACATTTATCACAAACACTTGTGTTCTCTCTCCCAGCTGATGATGCATGCCGCAGGCCAGAGAGAGGGAGAGAGAAAGTGAGACAGAGGGAGAGAGAAAGGGAGAGATAGGGAGGGAGAAAGGGAGAGAAAGTCTAACTTTATCCCTGTCCCTGGAACGAGAATAGAGGGGAGATTGATCAGCTTCCTGCATTCCTTTAGGTCTGTCTGAGTATATGAGAGAGAAAAAGCGAGAGGGAGAGAACCTGATGAGGGTTTAAATAATTTCACACTTGTTATTTGCAAGACGGTAGAAACAATATATTATGAAAGGGCATTTTGGACTGTTAGGAGTGAAGCAGCTGCAGCTGGAATTTGTTCTTTTTTATTGTTCACGTTGCCATAAATGTGTCGGGGTTTTTTTTCATGTTTTTGACTCTGACCTGTTCACACTGTTCACACTGTTCATACTGTTTATACTGTTTACACTGCTTATACTGTTCATACTGTTCACATTGTTCAGACTGTTCACACTGTTCATACTGTTCATATTGTTCAGACTGTTCAGACTGTTCACACTGTTCATATTGTTCACATTGTTCATACTGTTCACACTGTTCATACTGTTTATACTGTTTACACTGTTCATACTGTTCACATTGTTCATACTGTTCACACTGTTTATACTGTTCACACTGTTCATACTGTTCACAGTCTAGAAAATAGCTATTATCCATCAATAAAATCAACTGAATCGTGACAGACCTTTCAGAGTACAGTGTTTATACACTCAGCAGGCCCGTATACATATATTGGTCAGTATACATATATTGTAGCTTCAGTAAATCTAAACATAAATGAGCCCCTGGCATTTCAGTATTGAAATTTAAAAAATTATTGTCAGTATTGAACCTTAAATCAGAACTGTATAAAGGCCCATACAACCACATATCTCACAACAGGGTGGGTTTGACATGCTTGCTGTCTCATAAATATGGCAGAGCACAAGACCATTATTGTTCCAGAAGGTTGGTCTTGAGGAGTAGGTGGGTGGTGCTTTCAGGGAGCCATGTCCCTCTCCCCATTCCCATGTCCAAGCCCGTCCCAGCAGACGAGCAGGAAGTGCAGGCTATTTCAGCCATCTAAACGTGCAGTATTTCATCCTGCTCTCTGGGGGCAACATGGAGGACCAATTACACCCACCAAATGTAAACATTTCTGAGAGAAGAATTGTCCCAGTAATAAAGTAATCTCTTCATAAAAGATAAAGATGTCTCTGCTCATGAGGGAGAGGGAAAGAGACATCTGAGTGCACTCACCAATCCCAGGATGCTTTGGGGAGGTTTGCAGTGTTCTGTCAACCTTCCTTCACTCCCTCTTTCACGTTGGCATTAATTAGCCACGTCTGGTGGACTATGGATAATAGGAGACGTGTAAATACACACCGTCCCTCGTTAAGAAAATTAATGACATGGAGCTCTGTGTGCAGCAACATTCATGCTGTTGTGTGTGTGTGTGTACGTACTTGTGTTTGTGTGTGTGTGTGTGTGTGTGTGTGTGTGTGTGTATGTGCAAGTGTCTGTGTCCACAGTTGTGTGGGTTGGCTGTTGGAAGGTCAGTGACTTCCACTTTCAGTTCACTGTCTGCCTTTAACGACCAAACAGAGCAGGAATTACATCTGGGCATATCTCGTCCCACTTGCCTTTTTCGGGATGAGTGTGTGTGTGTGTGTGTGTGTTGCACTTGCACTCATGAGCTACAAGGCTGTCTAGGAGGTTCAGACACAAAGTGAGGTCATCACAGTTCTCATCACACTTCTTCTATACACATTGCAGTCTCCCATTCAAAAAAGGACAGAGCAAAACAGAGAAGAGCCGTTCTACTTCCACCTAACAGAAGAGCCGTTCTACTTCCACCTAACAGAAGAGCCGTTCTACTTCCACCTCACAGAAGAGCTGTTCTACTTCCACCTCACAGAAGAGCCGTTCTACTTCCACCTCACAGAAGAGCCGTTCTACTTCCACCTAACAGAACAGCCATTCTACTTCCACCTCACAGAAGAGCCGTTCTACTTCCACCTAACAGAAGAGCCGTTCTACTTCCACCTCACACTGTAGTCATTAGGCTATACAGTTATAAACTGCATTGGGTATAAAATTCTATGAGATCTTTACATGGTTCTTAATGTTCAAATCATCAAATTGAGATAATGAGGAAATCAAGCGTGTCTATACGACACCCGTCACACTGCACTGTAGTGCTGGTTCAAAGGGCATTCAGGAAGAACTCTTCCATGTATGGTTGGTCTGGGTTTGTACATTTCCTGAAACATCCCTTTTGTGGTCTTATGCAAAACTGACAGCCAAATTTGTATTTGACAGAAGCCTGATATCTAGCAATTTTCTGACTGAATCCACACCAGTCCAGGGGGCATCAATCATTTTCAAGGAAAGAGTCAGAAAACAGTTTTATATCCACTCCATTTCCAATTAGATTTAATAAGCATGCGCTCAAGGATGGGCCTGGCTTTCTGAGGTGCTCTTAGCCAGTGAGGTGAGACCGACAAGCACGAGGGGCATCGAAGAACCGCCGCCAGATGGCTCCTGTTGTACAGACCCACACTGTGTAATGTTTTATAAAGTACAGCTGCAGGTCAGATGCTGGAGGCTGACATGACCAGGAAAGCAAAACATGCCAGAGACAGACAAGCAAGGACTGCAGCCCCAGGTGGTGCTGGGCATGCAGCCAGAGCCTGGCCGTGCTGAGCCCCAGGAGGGGTGGAGCTGGGGGGATGCTCTTACTGAGGTGTCCAGGGTCTGGGGTCTCATCAGAGAGGTCAGGGACGCCTGCGCCTCGCAACGCTGCCTCTGCTTGTGGGTATTAGGTGTCTGAGGCAACAAGACAGGATCACTCAGCAGCAGGCACACTCTGACCTATACACTCTGACCTATACACTCTGACCTCTACACTCTGATCTCTATACTCTGAAGTTAGAAGGAAGTGTATGTGTGAGAGAGAGAAAGAGAGAGAGGGAGAGATATATAGAGAGGCAATATCAGCTAGAAGCACACACACACGCAGAGATGAACACAGTCAGATGTGAGGTATGACAGCTAATACATGGTCACACTGCCAAAAGGGAAAATTAACTTTCAGAAGATCAGAAGAACACCCAGATACACTGAATCTTCTATTGCCCTTGACAGGAAAACTAAATTTGAGGGAAATTTAATTTAATTAGACCCCAAACCATGACAAGATTATTACATATTACTTTGTTACATTATTACATTTTTAGCCTAGTATAAACTCAGTGATATTACTAATGACCACCCAGCTTGCCTCTTTGTCTTGTAACAGTACAGAAGAATCCTAGGATTTAAATGATTATTGTATTTCAATGATTCTATTTAAATTATTATTGTATTTCAATTACTGTATTTAAATGATTTATTGTATTTAAATGATTATTGTATTTCAATGATTCTATTTAAATTATTATTGTATTTGGTATTTGCCAGTGTCATGTTCCCCACTCTTAATAACAAAGTGACTTATAAACTCTCCTTTGGGTACTGAGGTCTGTGTATCACTCCTGCTGTAAAATGGCTATAAATGTACTCCAGGAAAATATGACTTTGTAAATCTCGCCAACTCGGATGGAGCCTGAAAGGACTCCTCTACTGTAAAGACCTTAAAAACAATCAGAGAAATATGTCACTCCTTAAACCTTTAAATCAGTCAGAGAAATATGTCACTTCTTAAACCTCGTCATTTACAGCCTATTTAGGCCTAAAAAGCAGGTTTGTCCGAGCTTAGACCTGCTGGTCTTGGTCCAAACCAAACAAACTGAGCCTGTGCTTATCCTCAGTTGCAGCTACCGCTTAGAGAAGAGGGTTTGAGAAGAGGGTTAGAGAAGAGGGTATGGTACCCGTGATTTGCACTGGCACCCCCCTTTACCACAGCCAGGGTTAGGGTTAACCTAACCCTTTAACCCTAACCCTTTAACCCTAACCCTTTTAATCCTAACCCTTTAACCCTAACCCTTTAACCCTAACCCTTTTAATCCTAACCCTTAGACCCTAACCCTTTAACCCTAACCCTTTTAATCCTAACCCTTAGACCCTAACCCTTTAACCCTAACCCTTTTAACCCTAACCCTTTTAACCTTAACCCTTTTAACCTTAACCCTTTAACCCTAACCCTATTAACCCTAACCCTTTAACCCTAACCCTATTAACCCTAACCCTTTAACCCTAACCCTTTAACCCTAACCCTAGCCTCCTCAAACCTTGCCGTGGTACATCCCTTCACCATGGATCTCTACCTGTCTGTGTTGGAGATGGAAAAACTGGATCATGAAGGATTGTGAGAAACAACAAGGATTTTATGATTATTTTTTATTGTTAAACAGATTTTTCGGGCTCCTCAAGTGTCATGCTTATTAAAATATTTGTAATCAAAATCAATTGTGTATCCAGTGGTTCACTATTGACAATCAACAGTGTCATTTAACACTGGCTTAATTACTGAAACCTGAATATTCAAACTTCATTTAAAGTTTAAAGCCATTGATTTTATTGAGAAATTGCACTTGTAATTTTTATAGTACTGGGACTGACAATTATCAAAGTTTACTTTGAAAACAACTTGACTCCATAGTTATATAAAATACTGTTGCTCTCTAATGTGTTGTTATTTTATTCATAGTCCATATTTAACTACAGTGAAATGTAAAAATGCCATATTTTACCAGCATTTTACGTTGGTTACGTTGGAACCTAATTCACCCATGTAGTTGCCAGTGAATGTTTACTTGGTCAAAACGTGTGTTAAGTATGATCTTCTGAAACACACCAGTTTAGTTGATCAAGCATTTTAATAATAGTCAGTATATAATTAAAGTGCCTATCACACAACACAGGAGGTATTAATAAGGTCAAGAACATATGATCCAATTATTGGTGTCTTTTGACATATTTACTGACATGGAATTAAGAAACAGATGAATTCATGTTCAACATTTATCACACACAAAACCACTCTGACACCAGAAGAGTTCATGTGGAATTTTCCTTTTTATTTTTTACAGATAATAAATGATTTCTAAAAAAAATATTTAAACTGCTATGGATTGCAGCACTAGTTTAGGCCTCACAGAGCGTGTCTTTAGCACTAGTTTAGGCCTCACAGAGCGTGTCTTTAGCACTAGTTTAGGCCTCACAGAGCGTGTCTTTAGCACTAGTTT
>JAOXYF010000020.1:8622296-8634025 GCA_028565775.1 Sternarchorhynchus goeldii | reverse complement strand
AGGTAATAAATCATAAACACTCGTTCGCACGCAATGTCTCCAAGCTCGCGCTCATGCACCCCACCTCCCTTTCGTTCTGGCGACTTACATGAGAAAATACTAGAGAATGTCTCCTCAGCTTCCACCTCCACCACAATATGCTGGAGATAGCTGAGGATATATATTCCAGGTTTGCCAAAATTTCCCCCTTGCTCCGGGAATCCAGAAAACACTCGACGCAGCCAACCGGAGAACATGTCACCTTAGCAGTCGAGTTTTATCGCGTTCGAGGGATGTCACTTCTGGCAGCGTCTCGACGTGGTGTCTCAATTCAACAGGATCTCTCATCACCTGCTCATCTCCCCCTCCCCAAAAAACATGTACCGTTGCAGGAAGCAAAGACTCACTCACGCCGAAAAAGCAGGTTTTCCTATTCGGTGGACACGGCACTCTTGGATAAATCAAAAGAGCAGCTTTTAAATCCCGACGAATAAAAGTTTAATGGTGACATGTGAAATAGCCTTGGGTAAGTCAACGCACCACGCATCTGTCTGCTGCTCGCTCTCGTCCGTTTACGATTGTGCGTGTGCTGCTGAGGAGCACCGCGCCACCGCGGCGAGCGTGTGGTGCGCAGCGCCGACAGACCTTGATCATCCCCCAGTGGCTACTGCAGGTCACTGCGCTCTCGCCATCATGCTGCAATCCGAAAACTTTAACATCAGCGCATGCATCTGTTGACATCTCGTTTGTACCTCCGAACACTGGAGGTCACAGATGGGTAAGCAGGGATAGTCTCGTCTAGAGCTCGTGTACTGCAGACGGGAGTGTTCTATAGGTATTACTCGAGGATCACATCGCTTACAATGTTGGTACATTTATTTATTGAAAAAGAGCATTCAAACGTTCACGCGTTAATATACTTTTATGATTTAAAATGTAATTCTAAATATTTTCTGCAATAACCATTTCCAGCCAATGTACATGTTAAAAATCAGTATATGCACAATTCTTAAAAAGGTCTATGCAAAATGTATACTCTGATAGTCAAAATGTATACCCTGAAAATCTTCTGCCTGAGTCTCACCAACTGCACTCACTAATGCAAATGGATAGACTTTACTGTTTGTATTGTTGTTATTGTGATGCATCGTTGTTGGCCAGAGGAGGATGGGCCCCCCTGTTGAGTCTTGGTTCCTCTCAAGGTTTCTTAATATTTCTTTCAGGAAATTTTTCCTTGTCATTCACAAGGAATTCTATTATCCAGAAAATATTTCATACTCAATGGCCATGGACCCAGTGCCACAGTCTTATTAAAGTTTATGGTTAAAAAATAATAAATCAATAAAAACATTGTCATTAGGAAGGTTTAATTCTGAGTCTTATGGAATACCAAATGGAACATCACAATGTTTGAGGCACATAGTTTTAGCTCTGCTCCTGGAGAACTAATAACTTTAGATGAGTAGGATATTCCTTGCTCCAAAATGTCATTTTATATTATATGTTTAGCCTTGGCAGAAAGTTTTTCTGGTGGATTTTGGCCATAATAGGCCTGCAGTAAGATATGCGGTGTACTGAGTGAAAGACAGGGGGCAGTGTTTCACCAGCTGATGCCACAACAATGGTCAGGACTAAACGAACACATTATCAGTTGTTACTTGACTTCACTGGTATCTCCAAATAAATATTTGTCTACGTCACATACATATCTAACAGCTTTAAAAAAGATGAATTATTTTGAGGGCAAACACAACACTACAAATACTACAAAACAACACTACAAACACTACACTATAAACACAATACTACAAACACTACACTATAAACACAATACTACAAACACTACACTAAAACACAACACTACACTATAAACACAATACTACAAACACTACACTATAAACACAACACTACAAACACTACACTATAAACACAATACTACAAACACTACACTATAAACACAACACTATAAACACAATACTACAAACACTACACTAAACACAATACTACAAACACTACACTATAAACACAACACTACACTATAAACACAATACTACAATCACTACACTATAAACAACACAACAGTACAAACATAATACTACAAACACTACACTATAAACACAACACTACAAACGCAATACTACAAACACTACACTATAAACACAATACTACAGACACTACACTACAAACAACACTACAAATACTAGGAAGGCAAGTACTGAATCCTAAAGGTTCAGTATAAACAGGTAAATTGCTGTAAGAATGCAATTATCTTTCCCATGACCATTCTGAAGTCCTGAAATAACACAGTGCTGATAAAAAAAATTATGCTCTTACAACACATGCTTTCAACAGAGATTGCACCCTAACTCTGAGTCCTTTAGAGTATCTTCATTATTATTCTTGTAGAGTTTATTTTGAATTCTTCTTCTAAAGCCCTGAACCTGGATCAGTGTTCCTCTCCGCACACCCTTTAGGCTGCCAAGGCGACAGTACTGGCTCATCCTATTCTCATCACTTCCTGTCCTAGACCTGCTGAGGTGGGACAACGAGGACAGAGAGAAGAACTTGTTCACACGCCTAGAAACGGAGGGGCTGGACGGAGCCTCCACACTGCAAATGTCTTCTATGACTTCTATTTTTTTAGTTTTGTTAAAAAGCATGATTGAGGGTTTGTCCAGGCCATCAAGTGATTTTCAGTCATTGTATACCTTCTCAGACAGAGTTGATTGAATCTCAAATATGATTTGGATGTTGCAGCTTGATGTGGCCTTTGAATAGTTGTTGATATTTATAACAATGATCTGGCCCAGAGTAATTAATAAGACTTGATGTTCACTCTGGGCTTAAGGGAAGTTTTAAAAAAGCAGGAGAAATGTATGAATTCATTTTTTTTTTACTTATTAAAATTTCTTCAGAGATAAACTTCTTATTGCAGACAAACTGAGTTCTGCCTGGCCATGTGGATCCGAAACAATTTCAATGTGAAATTTTCTGGAGTGAGTATGATTAGTGATGTTCACGATGGTCCAGAGAAACAGGCATGATTGACAGGAGGTCAGTTTGTGGCCATTTGATGCGACTGTTTAGTGAGCGAGCATGTCTAGGAGACTTTGAAGTCCATGCTGAGATGTACTGACCCAATTTCTTGTATGAGAGCTTATTCTACATGTTCATAGTCTGAACCTCAAACAGCTTTTTGGCCAGACCCAATCAAGGAGGAAAATTAACCTGCATGGAAATGCATTATCCAGCAGTACAGATCTTTAAGATCTGATGGGGCTCTTGCATTCATCCCGATTGTGTTGTCTGCGGTCGCCATCTTACTGAATGTAGTCATGGATTAGATGATCCTGTCCACTGCACCGTTTGCTTTGACCTTGAAGCCTAGTCCTGGCGATCAGATTCAGACTAAACATTTATTAGACCACTTGCTGAATGCCAAGGCTGTAGGGATTTAAGGATTAAGGTCCACCTCCACAAATTGGAAGCTCACTGCCATCACAGCCTAAATGAAATATGATAGGAAGATAAACCTGGACCCTCTGGTGGGCGTTTGGCGTGACAGGAGAGTATAAGTAAGATGTGGAATGTAGACAGATGGAATAAGTCAGAAGGAATCTCCAGCAGGTAAGATGAACCTCAACACAGCATTTTGGTCTCACTTTATTGTGAAGCATTTTTCTTGCATTATTTGCTTGCAACATCTAAAGAAATATTTAAAGAAAAACATATTTGTGCAGGTAGTTCATATGAAGTTTTTTTTTTAATCACAGACATTTAGAAAGATTAAGAAACTAGTTAAGTGCATTGCTTTTGTTGTATATGATGGTATACAGGCATGTAATGTGGTTGTTGTTTCTCAGGCAAGGATGCTTATAGTTGTCCTGCTGATGTTGTTGCCTGTGCTGGTGGGGGCGGAGTCAGAATGCACGGCTTGCTGTGACCTCACCAACATCTCCATCACCGTGGAGAGCGAGGAGTGTGGAAGCTGCATCACCGTCAACACCATGTCATGTGCTGGCCTCTGTCATACACAGGTACAAACGCTTCACATGGGCTTTGCTGCTGGACTGAAAACTTACTGCTAAAAATAGACTGGAAATCTAGTGATAGAATGACATGTTGTTCTAATGCTTTATTCTGGTAGAGTAACACTACAGTAATTAGATTCATTTACATTAATTCTCGATTTCCTCACCTGGTAGCAAATGGGGAGCAATGTGGCAGTGACGTCCACGTTTAGGTGTTTGATTAGGAATAAACATGTAAGTCACTCTGAATAAGGGCATCTACCACATGACTTGCATGTATAATTCATTCAGAAATTTGGTAGCTGTTTGTTTTAGGGATATATTTGTGTTCGCATTCATTTTACTGAAATAAAAATTACACTCAGTATATTTTCCTGTAAATATAAAATGCTTTAGAGCAGAGGTGCACAGCTCTGGTCCCCGATGTCTTGCTGAGTTTTGCTCCATCCATAAAACAGATACAATTAATCAAAGTCTTCGATATTACAGTCAGGTTTATTAGAGCTAAACTGTGCAGGGTGATCAATCTCCAAGAGCTGTGCACCTGTGCTACAGAGAAAATGTATTTCAGCAGACAGGAATTCACCTACCTGTGGCTCTAGTTCATATATCATGAATGCCTTGCCCTGCAGGTTAAGAGGTAAATCACCAGCAGAAATGTCAGAGCAACATAGTCACAGATTAGAAAGGTCTGCAAGCAAAGGCATGCAGTAACATGCATATAAAATACTCTTGGGATTTGTAGTCCTAACATTATAATCAGTAATGAAATACCCTTGGGATTTGTAGTCCTAACATTATAATCAGTAATAACTAAAAACAAACACATTTTAAACACCTTTCTACTGCTTGATGCATATTATTAAAACGTTTTTTGCATTTTTGCATGTTCCTCTTCTGCTGGCAGGACCGAGCATACCGCAGCCCTGTGGTGCAGCACATCCAGAATGCGTGCAACTTCCTGGGCATTCAGTACGAGACCGTGGAGCTGCCTGGCTGCCCTCCGGGGCAGGACTCATCCTTCACTTACCCTGTGGCCCTGAGTTGCCAGTGCACTCAGTGCAACACAGTCACTACTGACTGCAGTGCCCTCAGCATGCTCCAGAGCAGCTGCCTCCCACACCCAGACACACACTACTGAACCCCCGGCCAGCCTTGAGAACCTGTCTGCCATGATTAAGATGGACGCGAGTCCTTCTCAAAACACCCTGACAGAAAGCAGGACGCACGTCTCATGCTCGTGGTTCTGGAACATTCTGCAGATAGTTGTTGCCTGCGTGACCTCACTCAGCGTTACCATGTAAACACCTTGCTTCATTAAAACAGCTCATACACAGCATTTGCATTCCCATTTGTTTCTGTAACACACCAGCTGCTACCAGCCAGTACACACACACACACACACACACACACATACACATATGCATGCAGATCTGTGAACACATAAATTAATTTGCACTGCATGAGAAATCTGTGTGTCTACCACAGCATGTAATTGTTCTATGGAGACCAATTATGACATTCCTCTCCACAGGATTTACATACTGGATTTACTTCAAAGAGCAGAACCCATGAACCAAGCTTGTTTTGCATAATCAATTTAGCAATGAATCAACATGAATTTCAGATGCTGTATAGTTGAATGACCAGTAGCAAAATACATGTAAATACAAATAGACTCACAATGTAATAACAATCAAGCAAAACCTTTAATGAACAAAAGTTTCAGAGTGAAAAAGCAATATTTGCTATTAATGTTTCCATAGCAGCATAAAATGACCTGGCTGTGTTGGGGGTTCACCTGGCTGTGTTGGGGGTTCACCTGGCTGTGTTGGGGGTTCACCTGGTGGCGCAGGAGCTTCTCTGAACACATAAATCCCCTGAACTTGATATTCAATTTTATAGCAGAAACACCCACAACTCAGGAACTGCTGTACGTTTGAATGAACATTAACAACAAACTACAAACTACCAGCCTATCAGGTATGAAGGACATGGCAAATAGCTCTCACTCAAAGAAAGGTGAAGTCAGGAAGAAAGACCTGAAGCCTTACAGTCCATCAGAGAGTGATGAGGAATTAACAGTGTTAAGATCTCATTAGGTGCAGAGTATTAAAGTGATTCTTCTCTACCATCTTATGATGGGCTTAGATCCACAATACCTTTGGGAAACTTGGCTTAGGTCCAAGCAATAACAAAACAGCCAGCAGTTTCCCTCAACAACCATTTGGCCTTTACAGTCATTTCATACCTTTTTAGTCAACAATAAACAAAAACAAAGAAAAAAAATACTTTTTAGTCTACAATAAACAAAAACCCCTCTCTGACATTATGTAATGCAGATGATTATCTCGAGTTACCTAAGTGAGTTGGACCTCAAGATTAACGTTCTTGAACCAACTGCTTCATTCAGTACAGAAGCTTTATTCAGCACCCTTAACCTCCAAGCTGCCTCTCCGTCACCATGGCCGGATCAGCCAGCGTACTTGTTCCGAATGATCTCCCCACCCTCCACCTCCACCTGCTCGTACAGCCACTTGCGGTCGCAACGACACTCCACGCCGCACTTGCGGGAGCCACAGTCGGGACACGGGTAGAAGCAGCCCATGCAGTCCACATCCAGGCAGTCACACAGATCGCGGCCGCAGGAGATCAGCAGGCCGCGGCTGTCGTACACTTTGCTCTTCGATGCCATGCTCTGTCTGGGGGGACGACATGTTTCAAAAGGGAGAACATCCAAAATTGCCATCTCTAGTGATTCTCCTCGCACCTCACTGTAGCCCAACCCTTCTCCTGCACAATTTAGATCCAAAACATTATTCGTAATTAAATGCAGACAATGTGAAAACAGGAGTTCAAGTTTGATACCTGTCACTGGATGAGAGCTTGGCTCCTCCACGCCTCTTGTAGCCATCATTTATGGTTCTTCCCTGCAATCACAAACTTTGTCTTTCAGAAAGTGACCGACTATTATTATATTATTTTATATAAGAATATAATATTATTATATTATATACAATATTACTGTCCCATCATGTTTTCAGGAACTGAATATTGATTTAGTTCTACTGTCATAACACCCCTGAAAGGGTGCAATGGTACAGCTGTGTAACCAGACAAAACCATTCCACACAGTGACTTAGAGCCAAGTGTGTGACACCTTTAGGCTGGTCTCTCGTGCGGTTTGTCTCCTCTCCTTTGGGACTTGTTTGGATCCCTCTGAAACTGAAGCAGGTCGACTGGATTCTTCTTTTGTACCTAATCCTCCTCTGTTCTTCCGTAATTCAATCTGTAAGGAAGTGTAAGTACGTTGTTAACAGTATTTAATTAGAGCACAACCCTCATAGCATGCAGTCGACCACGCAGCTGTAACGGATGTGTAGCATAAGAGAACGTGACAGAGCCTGACGAAGCATAGCACAATTTAAAAAGGACCCCTCTATCTAATAAAGCATTAATTTGTATCTAATAAAGAATTCCCCTCTATCTAAGAAAGAAGGACCCCTCTATTTAATCATATCTAAACAGGAAACATACTTTCTCAGTCATCTACTATTTAACAGATGAAGCCCATGTCCTTCCTAAATGTAGATTAAGCTTTCAAAAATACTTCCAAAACAAAATCCTGTTACTTGAGTGTAAATCTTTAATCTTATTATTAGGTAAACTGTGTGAGAAAACAGAGTTTCTCTATATTTACTTGCTATTCAATTTATCAGCAGTGAACCAATAACCAGTGAAAGATAAGCTATTAACACTGTGATACACAGGGAAATTAACATTACGGATACACAGTGATGTGTATGTGTGTGTGTGTGTGTGTGTTTTATGGTTAGCCTGTTCTGACACACACACCTTAGCTCCATCTCCTCCCACCTTAGGCCAGTTTGTGAAGATAGTGGGGACAGCATCCTCCCTCAAGAACTGTTTTCCATTGTAATCGCGGAAGCAGTCCGGCTGGAAGTGCTCTGAACACAGACATGAGTTGGTGGTTGGGACGAAGTTCTTTCTACCCAGGCTTCGCACCCACTGCTCAGCTAACTGGGGCTTGCTGATTGGGAACCTGCAGAAAAGAACATCAGTCATTGTTAGTCTTCAAAAATCCTCCTCCAAGACGAGTCAATGGAGACTTTGCTGTTATTGGTTCAGTAATTTCTGTAACTAAGATCAGTACGTTGACTACGATGTTAAGCAAAGAGAAAATGATCACTAAAATATATAAATATATACGGCGCACGCACACCGGGGAGGGAGGGGTGGTGTAAAAGGTGCGTAAACAAAGTGACCGGAAGCAGGTTCAGTCTTATTGTTTATTACTGAACAGTAAACCACGGTTTTATCTACTTTTGCTACATACCGAAGTAGAATCAACCTGAACAGCGGAAAGAATAAATAATGTTGAGTCATTTCGACCAACCTGATCGCTTAAGGGTTTCGTTGCTAATAAGAATATTTGCTCCAGTTAACAACACATCTCAATACTATTCTATTGGTTATGTTGGCATAAAAGCAAACCAACTAGCTGAAACATTTCCGAGATCTTCTGTTAACGCGAATGGAAAATTCGCGTAATAAAACCGCGACTGTGCATCAAACGCAGTGTCGTCTACACCTAAATATTTGCGTTAAGCTTCTTCTTACAGCATAGTCTTCTGTAAACTCAACGAAAAAACCAACGCCTCACACGTATTCATTACTATTAGCTTACATTTCATAAACAATTGTTACCTGTAAAACCGGATCTCAGACCCTTTAACAAATCGATTTGTGCATCCCAGTGCTGAGCAGGCGATAGGCATGATGTCCAGGGGCGATATTTACCAGACAAATGGGATCCCGAAGTGGATGCAGTCCAGTTAAACATCTAACTATCAACGAGATATTTTGATATAAATTAAAAATGCACCAATATGTTCTATTATCAGCGTGAACAAAATGAGATCGCGTTTCTTAAACCGCGGTTACTCAGACCTCTAGCGGCTGGACTCGAAAATACGAAAATATGAAAAGAGCTCGTGTTGATAAGCAGGTTATGATTTAACCAAGATACCCAGGCACCTGGAATAATGATCATGAGCTGACTGCAAGACTGCACGCTCTGCTTCAATATTTCAATAACCCATGAATGCAGGGAGAGACGTCCATTTTAATAAACGCAAGTAGAGAAACACTGACTTTTATTTTGGATTAAGAGAGGATGCATGCGACCGGAAGTATAACATGAGAAATACTGACACAAACGCTTGAGATGTTTAAATTGTTTAAAATGCCGTTTAGTTTAGATTTGTTCGCGACATAAGGATTGTGGGCTTTAAGATTAAAACCTTCGGAAGTTCTCAATGGATCGTTTCGAGGAAGATTTAGTTGAAGCCCTTAAAGATGTTGTAAGTGCCGGAAACTGGCAGTGTGTTGGCGATGTTTCGAAATTCAAGACACCATGCACGAAGTAAGATATTATCAAGTACACCTATAAATCCATATAGATGTGCTATCTGTCAGGCTGTCATTTTTAAACTAGGAAAGGGAAAAGTAAAATACTGTATCAGTTTTTTCTTAGCATGCTCTGAAAATCTCTTTAAGGTTATACTCAGAAGATGGACAGCACATCGTTCTTGTGCGCACGGACGAGGGACGGTTCTGGGCGATGGACTCGTCTTGTCCACATGAAGGTTTGTGGAGAGTAGGATGGGGATGGGGCCGAGGAGGGTTGTGACTGACATTCTCCCTGCGATCAGAAATAGCTTGTAAATGTTATTACACATAGTTAATTTGTCTTCTCTCTGTCCTAGTTTTGTTGCTTAAATGTTCATTATTAGTTTATTTGGACAGGGGGTCCACTTGATCAAGGAGACATCGAGGACTTGGGAGATGGCAGGCTGGCTCTGATATGCCCTTGGCACTGTTTTGATTTTAGCCTGGAGACAGGCTCCTCTTCCACAGGACTGCAGGTATCCTTCAGTAATGAAGCTAGATGTCCCAGTACTGTTTATGATGCATTTTGCAATTTCATTTTGTATTTTTTGACCACAGAATCAAGTTTACAGTGTCAAAGTAGTGGATGGAAAGATATATATAAACACTCAGAGTAGCCTGACCCTGTACCCTGTTCATATGAACAAAGGGGCGAGTGAAGGTGAGTGATCACATAAGGGAAAGAAAGGTTTACAAAAACATCTTGGCCATGATTAGTGTAATTCTGATTTTCTTTGCTTACAAACCTCTTCTAGACTGTTCATTACCAGTGGAAATAAAGTCACCATCTTCAGAAAATGCGCTGTGTTATTGGGCTGTGAAGGTCCTGTGTACTCCAGATCCACAGGAAAAGGTTCAGCTTGTTTACTAGTTGTTGTTTTGTTTTGAAAACTGCAGAATGTAAATTTTGTAAATTAATGCAAATTATGCATTAGTGTATTCTGTATTTTTTTTTTACATTTTATTTTAAAAGCACTCATAGTTGTTCAGTCAGTATCACCACGTGCTGAGGTCTCGTCAGGTTCCTCTTGTAATCTCTTTCTGTTTTTCTGTAGGTGGGTTTGACTAAGCAAGTGCAAGCTTGGTGGGACGCTGGGAAAATAACCGAGATTGGCGAGTGCACTCCCCCGCCTCGGCCAAGCAGGAAGGACGGCCTGACTGTCGTGCAGCCGGGCAAAATTAAACGTGGCAAAGGAGGCACTCAGGTATGCATGCCCTCACTGAACGGGAGGAGGTACATGGATTAGGTGAAAAATTCCATTTATACATGTCAGGTGTTGTTAAAGTACACATATTTACACCAGCTATTTTATAGGTTCTTGTTTTTCACAGTGTCACTTCCCAAGCTGGCCTTGTAATATTTTTGTATAGAAATGGACTGTTCATTTTTCACCTTGTAAGTTGTTTTGTAACTCTGGCAGCTAAACTTCACCTCTTCACATTTCGCGACTCAGCCATGATACGTTTTGTTTTCACATTTACAGGCGAGCAGGATCGCCTTGCTTCATTCTTTGGCCAACATCGAGCAGTGGGCTGTGGACTTGTCATGGGATGTGATAGCTCGATTCTCAGCAGTCACACTTAGTTCTGGGGAATCACTACCACGCCAGTTCTTCAGTGACTTTGTCAAAGTAGCTGGGGATGAAGCCAAGGTTTTGTGTCTTGGCTTTATTGAACCACTGCTACAACATCCTGTTATCTGACTGTTGGATAATCTGATCTGTTTTCTTTCAACAGCATTATGATTTATTAGAGCAAAGGATAAAGGAACTTGGTAGTTTTTTCGGGGCCCTTCCAGTACATAATGGTATGTGTTTTGTATGAATTCCCTGTATTTGGCCAGTGAATTACTGACAGTAATTTTGTTTTTATCTACTCATTTTTTTTATTGGTTCTTTTCCCCCCCACAGGTCTGTGGCAGTCGGCAACAGAAACTTCCCATGACATTCTGGCTAGACTGGCGATCGTACACATGGTCCATGAAGCCAGGTACAACACACAGCACAACAATCAGAATAAACACACCAAGGAAATAGTTTGTCAATAATAATGTATTTCAATAATAATGTATTTCACTTCGACAAGCCAATCCTCAATATATCAAAGATCCAGCAGTACCACTGACTGAACACACACCATCCCTTTAGTGTTTATTTATTAAGAACAGGTAGGTGTGTAGTTACAGACTGTATTCAGTCTGTAGGTGTGTAGTTACAGACTGTATTCAGTCTGTTGGTGTGTAGTTAC
>JAOXYF010000020.1:8610728-8622196 GCA_028565775.1 Sternarchorhynchus goeldii | reverse complement strand
GGTGTGTAGTTACAGACTGTATTCAGTCTGTAGGTGTGTAGTTACAGACTGTATTCAGTCTGTTGGTGTGTAGTTACAGACTGTATTCAGTCTGTTGGTGTGTAGTTACAGACTGTATTCAGTCTGTAGGTGTGTAGTTACAGACTGTATTCAGTCTGTTGGTGTGTAGTTACAGACTGTATTCAGTCTGTAGGTGTGTAGTCACAGACTGTATTCAGTCTGTTGTCATGAACATTTTTGGTATTTACTCTTCATCTCACCCTTCATCAGTGTTCAGTTTTGGATGACAGGATAGTTGAAGGCTGGCAGTAAACACAGCAGTGACAAGTGCAAAACACCAGCAGCTCAACACCTAAAATGATGCCCCTACAATGTCAGTGTTAGTGCTGTGTTAAGTACGGGAGCCACACAGAGAGTATCAGAAGAGATCCAGTGATTAGAAATTAGCCCTTAATGAACAGATGGGATACAGCAGGTAATATACTGCTACATCATTTTTAATAAATAAATGATAATGAATGCTTTATTATAAGGGGAGCAAAATAAAACAAATAAATAAAAACATTTGGTTTCAATATTTATTTATTAGTAGTTCCATGAAGTTTGTGTATTCAGCATTTAGGTGAACTTGTTAAAGTGGCCGGTAAGTATGTGTTTTTAAAAGCACTTTTTACCATGTTTTTTTAAAGGGGCCTGGATGTACATCCTCAGACCCTGTCACGCTTCACTGTTCAGGGGGACACGGCATCGGTGAAGGTCCTGGAGGTGATCTACGCCGACGAGATCACGCACGTAGCTGCAGGACTCCGCTGGTTCACCCACATCTGCGCCAGCGAGGGGCGGGTAGGAGTCATCTCCACACAGCTGCATGGCACCTAACACGTTACCTCCCTGGGCAGACTGTACTGCTCGGCTGTGTCAAGCGACTCTCTGCCTGCGTTCCAGTCCACCATGCTGGATAAATAAAGGCGTTTTCCACTGATTAGGCCCCAGCTGAGTGGATATTCACATTGTGCTGTGATTAGATATTGTTATTACTGTGTTTTTTTCAGGATTGCTTGACGACCTTCCATGACCTGGTTAAGTTGCACTTCAAGGGTTATTTGAAGCCCCCATTTAACACAGAGGGGAGGAAGACAGCAGGAATGACTGAGGAGGTTATCTGCCTTTTGCTACCCTGCTTCACTACCCTGCTTCACTACCCTGCTTCATTATTCTCTTATAGGCCATTTTGTTGCTTTATCTTTAACATTGGTAATGATCAGATTTTGCTTTCCATCTGCAGTGGTATGTTCCACTTGTTAAACCTGCCAAGTGACTGAAGACCTCCACCAACATCTCAGCTTCAGCGCTGAGCTTCTCCCATCATTCGCTCCTGTCCAGATCATTCTGCCAGGGCCAACATGCTTTCCATTACAGCGAGGATGTTGCTCACTTGTCTGCCTGGTTGCTGTCGTGAAATGGTTGTTTATGTAAAGTTTTTTGTTGTTAAATTATGCTAATTAAATTATATCCCCTTGGATTTTTTTAAACAACAAAAACATGCATCATATTCAGGTGAAATTTATCAACAGATTTTTTTTGAAAATCCAATCATTTTATCACAATTTAAAAACTTCATTCCTTTTTTGTACATTTTATGCAAAATATATAACATACTGCTTTGTGGTAATGTGAAATAGTAGATTTAGAATTTTTCCAAATACCCTCACAGATCAATATATAAACAAAATAAAGATTATGACTATTATTACTTTCAATAAAGTTGTACTGTTGGGGGTGCTGGTGAGTCAAACAGGTGTGGAAATTGTACAAGTTCTACAGTAAACATGGCATGCTGTAAGAGAATTGCATTGTGTTTTGTAGGTACAACACCAAGAAATTTGTTCCAAAATGATATTCTCTGCTCTCTCATGATTAAGATGTTTATTCCCCTGTGTCTCATTGACCAGTTTAGTTTGTCAAGATGAAGTTTAGTAGCGACAGAAAGTAGGTAGAAACTAAGCTCACTGCTGCTGTAAAGCTGAAAGACCAGGCATTACAATACAAAGTCACAACCCCCAGAGGCTGATAATACATTATGAATGTGTAACCAACGCTTACCTATATCACAGTCCTTATCAGGGTTAACTTTAATAAGAGTTTGTTGAAAAATACACCATGGATGGGAGGCTAAAGACAGACTAAAAGGTGCCGTGTGTGTGTGTGTGTGAGTGTGTGAGTGAGTGTGTGTGTGTGTGCTGGCCAGACAAGACGGAGCCATATTTTCCATCCAGCGTGAGTCTGTGTCATTGGTTTTCACTTCTGCTTTTGTATTTTTGTGATTTTTCAACCCCCCTCCCCATGTTTGGTGAAGATATTAACAACCACCTCTGCTCCAGAGCCTGTGCATTTAATTTAAGAACTCACCTGATCCTTATGTTATAGTATTATAAACTCTTATGTTATAGTATTATAAACTCTTATAGTATTATAAACTCTTATGTTATATTATTAGCAATCACAGTGCATTTAGTTCATGTCTCTGCCCAGTGAGTGTGAACAGAAACCATTTTCATTTGTGTAATGAACACAAGATCTCAGGGCTGAATGTTCAGTTAATTAATGCAGGGATAGTATAAAACAGAAAACCACGAGTCTACCAGGGTTTATAATAATGCTCCAAGTCCAAATGTGAAAAGCAGAGCTCTTGCTCAAACAGAAAGTGATAATCTGTTCTTGCCAAAACTGTGTTTTTCTTTCTTTCTTTTCTCTCTGTCGTTCTGTCTCCCTCTGGTTTTACCGTCTCTTTACACATACCGCTTCCTCTCTAGGTGGTCCTTTCCCAACACCTCACCACTGAACTGGTACGTGAGCTTCTTCTTGATCTTTTTGACCTCTCCGGTCTTCCCGTAGTTTCTCAGTGCTCTAGCCATCTTCTGGTAGGTCATTTTCTTGCGGTTACCCTTCTGCACCCCCCAGCGGTGGGCCAGAGCCTCTTTCTGTTTGGAGGAGAACTGGAAAGTTCCCTTTTCTCTGTCCACCCACCAGATGCTGTCCTTCATGTCGCCGTTTCGCAGAAGGTCCAGCAGGAACTGATACAGACGAATCTTCTTCTTGTTTCCTAGGCAAAAAGAAAGAAAAACACATAAAATTAATGCTTCAGTCTTTTTTGGGGAATGTTTGGCCAAAGCCTGTGATATTGTTGCTTATTATAAAGGTGTGACCTTTCACAGAGTTCCTCTGTATTTTTTTGATATGATTAAAGGGAAATTTAGAGTAACCAAATATGTCCTTTTAAGTAACCAAATAAGTATTTCTCTGTTAATGTGACACTGATATTTGAGGAATATAAATGCTACATTTGTATTTTATGTGCTAAAAGCATCATGGTGTTTTTATTTGTAAGATCTCAGCTTGAGAAGAAGTTAGTCATACATTATCATGTAATTATCTTTGTGTAAGTGCTTACTGGAGGCCCAGTGAAGATCAAAGCGCACCACACTGTTAAAAGCAAGCGCCCTGAACCTCCTACTTTCCTTGTTTGCCCCATGAGTGAGTGAGGCTCCTCACCATGCTCTGCTCCCGTGGTGGAGCTGATGTGATCCCTCATGCACTCCTCGTCAGACACCTCCAGCGGCGGGCTGTGGCTGCCCGGGTCATCCTCGTCTGAGCTGCGTAACAAGGGTGAGGCCTGCACGCTCTGGGGGTAGCACACGGACGGCCGTGGCAAGTACGCCATCTGCAGGATGGGGCAACAGCAGCACTTTATCCTGGGCGAAGGGAGTGTACAGTGCTGACACATCACACCTGTTTGCTACTATTCACACGACCCCAGTGTGAGAGAGTGTATGCAGAGGATGTGGGAGCTACAGACGCTGGTACAAAGCTAGGTATCGTTCGCTTCTTGCCCTCCTCACTCACATGTAAATGCACTTTAATGTAAACACCACTTGCCATGTGACTCATGCTCACAAGAGATTGAATCAGTGTGATGTTTCTGTCAACAGGTGGCTCCATTATTTCAAGACATCATCAGCATACTAAATAGCAAAAGGGGAAGTTTCCTTCTTACCACTGTAGATCACTGAGGAAGAGTATGGTGTTCTCTAAATATTATTTCAGTCTTACTGTTTGGCCACAGAGATTATCTGGTATTGCTTCTATTTAAAAATGGTGAGTTCTTCAAATGACCAAAGGTTATTTGAGCAGCAAGTCCTACACATTAAATTACATCATGAACTGTGCGTTTCTAGGGAGAATATAAGCAGTTGAGAACATGGTGCAATATTTCAAATAATACCCAAACAAAAAAGGAGCTGCATCAGGGAGCTGAAGATAGTCATATGATGGCTGTAGTCTCTGCTGTTCTTACATCAGCATGCAACGCAAAGAAAGACGTGAGGACATTTTCACGTGAGGACAGTGAACCAAAGCTCAGAAAAACAGGCCACGCTAATAAATAAATTAATCACACACAAGTACACAAGCACATATTCAGATGAAATGATGACGTCTAACTGTGAACCCAAGTAGTATCTCCCTCTGGGTGTTGCTAAACAGCCTCTGTGGTTGTTCAGGTCACACTAATATATTTAATCTCACGTTGTAACCCTTCAGTTTACACTAATATATTTAATCTCACGTTGTAACCCTTCAGTTTACACTAATATATTTAATCTCACGTTGTAACCCTTCAGTTTACACTAATATATTTAATCTCACGTTGTAACCCATAGCACAAACGACTGTTTCCACTACACTTTCTTTATATTTATGTTCATGCAGCACCATAAAAAAAGAAATGACAAAAAAATACAAGCGAAAACTGTTGCTCAGTTCATGCATTACAGTTTTGTGAATTCACATAAATAGGCTGAATCGAGCCCGCAGTCTGGTCACACCCACCATTCTGAACCACAACACAGAGAGATCAGATAAGGCCAACAGAAGAGATGTTATTTCAGAGCGAGCTACTGTTCCTGCTTGACTGGACTGGGTGCCGGAGTGGTTGTGTGTGACACGGGGGACAGTAAATCAGCCTGGAGCGTGTCCACAGCACTGCTGAGAGGAAACGCACCTCTTTTCGATAGTGTGTACTGTGGTTAGTGACAGAACAAGCAGGCCACTCAAACAAAGAGGATCCAATTGCAGTCCACTCAAACAGAGAGGATCCAATCACAGTCCACTCAAACAGATCCAATCACAGTCCACTCAAGCAGAGAGGATCCAATCACAGTCCACTCAAACAGATCCAATCACAGTTGCTGTGTAACCTGGTTCCTATTCTAACCCCAGCTCACTTTCACTAAGCTGTTTTTGTCTGTTATTCATCTGTGTGTGTTTGCTGTTAGACAAAAGCATCAAATAACCTTCATTTATTTGTTTTCTGCTGTCATGTTGTTGTTTATCACATCAACAATGTTATGAATCTGAAGTCAATCATACAAATTTCCAGGCATATAATTAATGCATTTGGTTGCCTTGTACTCATACATATGTAATGACAATAAAGTTTAATCTAATCTAATCTAATCTAATCTAATCTAATGAGGTATGGATGACTGATTAGAATCATAACTAACTCAAAATAATTTAAATCCAAAATGAAAAAAAAAATCCAATCATTTAAAGTTTGTATTACTAACCTTCTCATGGCTATGTGCTCAGGTTGTGTGTGTGTTTGTTCCTGTGCACGTGCTTACACTTTACGCTCCTCTGTGTGTCCAAGCACATCTGCGTGTGTCACAATAAAGAGCGGTTGTGTTTGTGTAAGTGTGGGGTAGGGTTGGGCAGGCAGTGGCGGTTGGAGAATGTTCAGGTCTGCTCCTGTGGTGACAGTGGTGAGCACTGGTCAGGATAAAACTATGTTGAGAAACAGTCTGTGCACAGATGCACTCTCCATCCTCCATGCCTGCCGTTCGACTGAACGACTGAACCACCCAGTCACAGTGAACCGTCAACCAACACTGGATTCCAAGAAACTCCCTTAAGTTCTGCACATCACATTATGCAAATAACTGTGTATTTCCATGGAAAAATATCAGCATGTTAGAGCAGGGTGCAAGCTTTGTAAGAAACATCCATCAACTGACAAACACACACACACACAGACACACACACACTCACAACTCACACACATGCAGACACTTACACACACACAATTCACACACGCAGACACTTACATTTACACACGTGTACTTGCCACCTGAACTGGGAGTGTAAGTATATATAGATGCAAGGCTGGCCCAGGACATTGCTTCACGGTGAAGTGCTAGGATGTGTGGTCTCACTGCATCCTCTAGAGCTCTGTCCTGGGCTTCATGGAAGCCCGTGGTTGTGGAAGTCTCACCTGTGGAGCAGTGAGAGCCAGGTGTGGTCCAGGCAAAGCGGTGTCGAAAAAGTGTCCGGACTCAACGTCTCCGATTCGGTGCACGCCCGATGGGTGGACCTGCTGTACACTTTGCAGTTCCGTGAAGTGGCTCTCCGTGAGGTTCTCAAAGTCCGCAGGGTGGACATGGTGTGGGTTATAGTCCCAAGCATGGTCTAGACACAAGTGGCTGGAGTCAGCAAATGCCATCTTATCTAACACCTCTAAGACAACACTACTGCCAGTAGCCCGTTATTTCAAAGTAAAGTTTTTCATGTCTTATTCAGTTTTCCATTTTATATTGTAAAAAAGATATGTCTTTTTTTACCACCAAGACTACGTGCATCACACTTGTTTCCTGTTCACACCACCGTTTCCTTGAGCATGTTGTGAACAGAGTCAATCCTACAGACAGCAAACTTGCTTCTCTGCCTTTGCTTCTTTTCTAGCTCAGTGTTTAAGGCATTTGCCTTGTAACCAAAAGCTTGCTGGTTCAAGCCCCACCTATGCAGGGTTGCAACTGTCGAGCCCCTGATCAAGAACCTAAACCCTCAATGACTTGATGTTGGATAGGTGGTTCGACCCCATGCTGTAAATGTATGTGATGACTCATGTAAATGTATGTCACTATAATAACCGTTTGATACTATGGTCATCACAGAATCAAATAACCTCTGGTGGAGAACAGTGTGATGAATAAAAGCAAACCTGTGTAAAATGTTCTTAAAAAGTACTAATTAACTAATTAAATGTTCTTAAACAGTACTAATTAACAATTAACAGGCTGTATGACTGTTATGGTTACTTTTTAGCATAAAAAATAATTCTCTTGTATTATATTATAGTGGAATAAAAACTTTCTTCCAAAACATACAGGTCTTAGTACAAAGAGCAGATCTGCTGCTTGATGTTCCTGATGTGGTTTTGCTTACTGTCTGCTACAACTAGCATATCTGAGACTTAAGGAAATACGTGAGGCCTTTTTTCGGGTTTCTTTTCACAACACACCACACACAAATTCACGTGGCTCTGAGAACAGAACTGTCCGATGTTACCAAACACTGACCAAAATCAGTTTCAAGCGTTTCCACCAATGAGATATTGTGTGAATCTCTCTACGATCATGTACTGTACATACAACAGGGCATCGTTTACTTCATGTACGTTGTTCCCACATATCGATACTGTCTATCTTCAGTATTTGCTCAGAGTTGGACTCTTTTAGGTCATGTACCCTTGGGGATATTTGTCGTTCTACGTCTGTAGTTTTCTTGTCTGTTTAAAAGAGGCATCTGTTTCCTGCTTTGTGCTGGGTCACTTGGATGGTTACACTCACTAACTCTTCTAACGCCCTTTCAAGGTTATTCCCAGCTGCCCTTGGTGCGATTTCAAACCGTTAGTTCATTCTACCAAGATGGTGTCAATATGGGCCTCAAAGTGTGTAAAAGCACTAAGCTATTTTTGTAGGGGCTTCAGCCAATTTCAGTACAAAAAAAAAACATTATCTCTTTATCTCCAAACGCATGCAGATGTTTTGCCATGTTTGTAATACAGTACTTAGTGCAGTAGACCAATACAGATGAAGTAATGTTCAAAAAGACAGAATCTCACCACTTTGGGCTTCTCCTTCAATAATATATGGGTAATCAGGTCGATAGATGTCAGGTTCATAGATCATTTCTTCCGTTGGCTGTGAATTGTGAAGAGACAGGTTTGACCAATTTGAATGAAAGCTGAGGTCAGACCCAAAGTTCAATGCAATATTATGAATGCAGTACGGGAAAAGCCTCACATCTTTGTTTACAAGTGCCCAGTAATCTTTAAATTCAGATGGTGTCTGTGACATCCAGCCAGTCCAGGTTATTTTCTATTACACATAGAAATTATATTTCAGCAATTCAATATATTTTGGAGAACAATCAAATTAGTAGATTAAATTGTGGTGTGCTATAAATTTAATTACATAGAAGCACCTCCCACACTATCCTAAATGATAAATATGACCTGATTTCTTTGTTTAATCTATTTTAATCTATTTAAGATGATACAGTAAGTTTATTACTATAGAGTTCAAAATCAATTTAATTTAATACTGTAAGTAAATTTTGTAACAGACTAAGTATCATCAGAAATTTCACAAAAATGTCAAGTGCATCTAGTTGGTTAAAATTAAAATGAAATTACATTAAATTCTAGGCATATGTTTAAGCTCTTGAACCCAACTTTTTCACTGGGGGTAAAAGAGCTGCCCCTTATTTTTAAACTTTTAGGAGTCAAAAGTTAAACATGATGATGCTGTTCAGGAGAAATGACTGGCCTTCCACTGCAATACCAATCGTTTGTAATCATCTTTCCATGCTAATAAGTGAAATAGTACAGTAATATGAGTGTAATATTGAGGCATCTGGACAAGCACGACTGTTGTGAGGAACTCGCACAACCTCAAATCTTTGTATTTTTACTGTATTACACGGTTGTGGCGTGATATTATACACAGATACATACATGTACACGACACACAAACTCTCACACACACACTGAAGATGACAAATACTTACAGGTGGGATGATGTACCCCTCCATTCTGAATGAAGGCAACATGGAGTCTTCTTCGCTTCACGTATTCTAGCTCTTTGTTCTAACGCTTTTTCTAAAAGGCTTTCAAAACTGTCCCCGAGCCATTGCACAACTCTAAATTTCCTCTTACCAAATGAAACCAAAGATCTCTCACACACACCTTATCCAGTGGAGGCTACACAGCTATCTCCCAGGGCCCAGAAAGAAGCCAAGCCTGGATATACTGCAAATCGCAACTTAGCCTAACAGCAACTGTGACAAAAGGACAGGGCTTTCTGTTTGTTACTTCTTTATTTTTGGTTATGTGCGTCTGCTGCTGGTTCCTGATTTCAGGGTGATGTCAAGTGGGCATATAACTACTCAGTTAGAACAGACACCGAGTGTCACCTCCCCCAGTAGCCAATCAGAGACAGCTCAGCCGACCCCGCTCTTCCTGTCCACCTCCATATCACCTCCTATTCCATAAACCTAACGCAGGATTAAGGAATAATTGGTGCCCCTTTAGACGACTTTAGGGTTCCTCTAATTTCTCCATTTTGCAAACAATTCCCCAAAGCAACCCTCAGTCTGACTTTGAAATACACAATCTATTAAGAGTTTCTCTATTAGGATCTGTTTCATGCATAACAATTAAGAATATAATTTTAAAAAATGCTTAGCTACATATCTTCATGCATGACTAAGGCCTCTGGGAAACGAATAATAAAACTGAGCATAAATTTTGTTGTTATAGTGCCAATAGTCAATAGATATTAAACAGAAATTACTGAAAGAAAATAATCAATAATTAGACACAAAAAGTTTTTACATATTTTACAATAATCTATCCAGATGAGCAGGGATTGTTTGATATATCAATAACCTTTGATAAAAACACACTTCCAAAAAGTGAAGTTAATTCTGGCTTCATGCTGGAAGTGGATTTTAAACCCAGGGCCTTTTCCCTTTATCTCATAGATAAAGTGCAAGACTTCATCTCATAGATAAAGTGCAAGACTTTATCTCATATCACTTTTAATCTTCTAGTGCAGTTCAACCAACCCAATTGGGGACTGCAGATAACATGACTTTTAATGTAGGAGGGCTTTTCTGAGACCCAACTTCCTGTCTACTCAACAAACTGTACATTAAAATAGCAAAGTAAAGCACAAATCCAAACTTATAACCAAACCTTTTTGTGCTCAAACCAACGTTTATAATATAATATAATATAATATAATATAATATAATATAATATAATATAATATAATGGGGTCTGGGGGGTTCAGTGTATTATATCACTGACTTCGGCACAGGAAATCATGAGTTTGAATCCGACCATCAGGGTTAGGGCATCCCAGTGTGGTCCTAAAGATCCTAATACTAAATGGCCTAAATCTCATTAACAACGAATGACAAAAGTAAGAGAGTCATACAGGCTTGCATGTGACCTGTTAACAAGGTCCTCGTCACAAGCTGAGGGACCAGTGCAGTCTGATGGGCTGCTGGAACAAATACAACACACTCATAGACAAGAGTGGAGGACATTCTACTACTCAAATACAATACACTCATAGACAAGAGTGGAGGACATTCTACTACTCAAATACAACACACTCATAGACAAGAGTGGAGGACATTCTACTACTCAAATACAATACACTCATAGACAAGAGTGGAGGACATTCTACTACTCAAATACAACACACTCATAGACAAGAGTGGAGGACATTCTACTACTCAATTACAACACACTCATAGAGAAGAGTGGAGGACAGAGGACTGTTGGGATGCTACTACTCACACGGCCCTGGTGTGAGAGAGTGTATGAGGAGGATGTGGGAGCTACAGATGCTTCGATTCCCAACATCTAGATTAACACCTAAACAACTAGTAGCTCAGTGTTCCAACATCCACATGCAGCACCTGCTATCACAACTAGAGATCAATAACAATATGCTTTAACGAGGGGGAGCCAGAGATGGGCAGGAGAAAGACTGCAAGATGTAAATGTACAGTATACTGAACAATACTAGTTACTACACCACAGTATCCTCCCTGATGAAAATCCAGCATTCTGAGGTTGTACACTAAGGAGTGAGACCGAGGAGCACTACTGAGCATCAGAATCGTTGTCCAGGATGAAACAACCAAGATCCAGGAATACATCAGGAATATGGATCAAAATAGGGAGTACCACAGACAACAGAAGCCTGAGGAGAAGAGACATGAGGAAGAGCAGGTGCCATCATGGGTGAATAAACCCCAACATGGGATGTACTGATATGGAGAAATCCTGCAGCCAACATTAGAATAATGCTGTGCATCTGTGCTGTGGAATGTACCACCAACAAATAATGGAAGTGGAGGTACATCCCACAGCACAGAGGCACCAATCATGGAACACAGGAACCAACTCAATACAAGATCGATAGAGGCTGGGAACTACCACACCAGACAGGACTCCAGATACAGACTGTGTAAAGATGGGAACTACCACACCAGACAGGACTCCAGATACAGACTGTGTAAAGATGGGAACTACCACACCAGACAGGACTCCA
>JAOXYF010000020.1:8573172-8588219 GCA_028565775.1 Sternarchorhynchus goeldii | reverse complement strand
AAGTGAGCACCCCCCCCCCCCCCCCAAAGCTAGTCCCCTGCCATTCTGCTCATTTGCATCATCAGATTGGGAGGGCCATCTTGCTCCTTCACAGTATATGAAGCCTTTACATCCTGCCACACAACATATGAAGAGCCTCAGCAGGTTTGCAGGAGAATGCTCAGCGGTACATCCTGTCATGTGACCTTACAAACGCATGATTGGCCAGTATTGGCCCGCCCCTCCCCCCTCCCACCCATTGGGAATGCGGACAGTATTCTGGAACTCCGGCCAGTCGCACAGCTGGAACCTGAGCGGCTGCAGAAGCTCTTGAGTGCACGACAGTACAGGATAACTGATTAGAGGTTTGAGCTCTGTACCAAGATTGTGGTTATGGTTATCTGTGCTTTCAGCTGTGTAAACTAGTCAGTAATTTTGTTCCCTTTAATGTGTATTTATAATAGACAAAAATAAATTTTATCATTTATTTTGGTGGTGGTGGTGAAAAATGGATTTATTGTAATATTCAATTCCAATAAATGTGTGCCATACAGATTGGTTGTATATAACTAGTTATATTTCCTGTTATTGATGCACAATGTATGCGTATAAAACCATTCAACCTGAACACTGAATGCTGAATCCCGTACCGTTAGGGGCACTTCTCTTTCTGTGTTCATAACGGATTAGAGTAGAAGAGATTACTGTAAATGGGACGTTGTCTTGTACTGTGTAGTATTTATAGGATGGGTGCATTTGGCCTCACTAAAGTGGGAATGGTCCAGGTGGAGAAGCATAAGGTCCCCAGCATGTCTGCAGCAGGGAGTCTGAGCGTGTGGAAGTCACTTGGTTACCTCTCGCTCCCATACATGCATGCGTGTGTTTGTGTGCTGCTCTCCTATTGCTAGAGGACTTGTAATAATGGGAGATTAGGTCTTATCTGTCCTTAGTTTGTTAGTGGGTTTTTGGGGGTTTTTTGGAGAAATAATCTGTACCTTTATGTAATGTAATGTAATTTAGACAAGTGTGTTCCATCTGATCTGCCAACCCTCCCTCATGTACTGACACACATGCGCTCAGACACTCGTTAACGAACAGCTACATTTACATGACGAATTTAAAGCTTTGGCTTGTCTGAGTGCTGACGATGTCATCTGTGATGTGTTGGCAGGTTGGGTTTTTAACTACCTTTGCAATCCTACTGCATGAGATCCCCCATGAGGTGAGCTCTCTCCCTTTCTCTCTCTCTCTCTGTCTCTCTCTCTCTCTGTAGCTGTGCTCTTCATTAAAAAGATAATCAGTATTAATTCATGACTCATGCAAATACTGCAGTTGAATTAGTCCATGCAGCTCTTCACAAAGTTATGTCTGTGTCTGTGTGTGTGTGTGTAGGTGGGAGATTTTGCTATTCTGCTGCGAGCAGGGTTTGATCGCTGGAGTGCCGCCCGCATGCAACTGTCCACAGCTCTGGGCGGAGTATTGGGTGCGTGTTTTGCCCTCTCCGCCCAATCACAGCAAGGGGCAGGTGAGAGACCACACTCACTCAACAAAGATTAGAGTACTTGTTCAGAAATTCAAACTCTCATTATGACAAATAATGACCTCATACAAAGATCAGGACCTGGTCAAAGAAAGTGCAGACACAAGTCCTGTAAAAGTGTAGTTGTTTCATCAGGTGTTGTGCTGAATTCATATTCCCTGGCCAAATCTGCCCTCGCTCGTGTGCACATACATCACACTGTCAATGGTGACTGTTCGTACTGAACTGTTAATGTACAGTTTCTACATGCATTATGATGGTATCAAGTGTGAATGATAAATGCATAATATCATTTTAAAATTGTTTGTTTGTTTGCTAAACCAGAAACATACTTGCATGCATACATGAAAATAATTTTTGCTGTACGTGCATCAAAACCGTGTAACTGTTGTGACTCATATATATTGTGTCTATGGTAGACCATATTTATTATCATAACACTGATGGTATTTCTTTACAATAATCACATACTGTAGTTTTGCCGCCTTACAACTTTGAACTTAGTATGTGAGAATAGAATGTGCTTTGTGCGTACATGCAAGGGGAGTCCAGTTTAGTTGGGGAGCAGAGGCTCAGCACTCCAGCTCCTGGACGATCGGTGTCCCTGTCTGCAATAGTACGATGTTCTCGTCAGCATGACGCCGCCTCAACCTTATGCATCTCCTTTCTGATCTCTCCTTCCCTCCTGAAGAGAAGGCAACTGCATGGATCCTCCCCTTCAGCTCCGGAGGGTTCCTCTACATCGCCCTGGTCAACGTGGTACCTGACCTTCTTGAGGAGACCAACTCCAGGTATCAGGCCCATTCAGATCATAAATGAGCTTAAAAAAGAAAAACCTAAAACATCTTTAGGACTGGAGAGAAGGCTGCCTCAAACACACGGCCTCAAACACACGGCCTCAAACATATAATCATTTAACATTTCAGTCTTACCATGTCTGAAAACACCGTTAAAAAGCTGTTAAAAAATAACAACAAAAAAAAGACAAGTGGCTCCATGTCAGAAACAGCAGGTTGGAGACGTCATGGAGACGGTGAAAGTGATGTGTGTAATGTCAATGTCTCTGATCTCCTTAGGCATTCGTTACTTCAGATCGTCTTGCTCTTCTGTGGGGTTGGAGTCATGGCCCTCCTTTCTGCCATAGCAGAGTAAGACTGACCAACTGAGAGCGCTGGTGTTCAAGCCAGAAGACTGATGGACAAAACACTCCACTATTTAAGCTTTAAAGAAAACTCAGTTTAAGACTGACCTCAAACAAACGAACAGCTGTGTGTGGTTGTGCATATGTACATAACCCTTTCTTATTTTGGACCTGAAGGTGGGTACCATCAGGATGAAAAATGGGTAGTAGGTACTAGTCTGCACTGGTTCACATGGTGTAAGTGGTGCCATTAGATTGTTATCTGTTTGATTCATCCAGTCATTGTGTGAGTTCATCCAGTCATTGTGTGAGTTCATCCAGTCATTGTTAGAATCAGTGCAGTAATGGGAAATTTAAGAAGTCATACAGTGAATTTACTAATGGCTGTTGCTTCACTGCAAATGAACCAAGTAAACATGAACTTTCTCAAATGTGTTACAAAGTAGCTGCATCCAGTCTGACTGCTCGAGTTCTGTTGGTTACAGCGGTACTTGGGATGCAGATTCAGTATTGTTCAGACAGTCTGCTCATGAACTCCGACCGAAGTGCACTTGATTTTCATGACCAACCTCAAATATGCGTGCACACACACACACACACACACACACACACACACACACACACACAGGCACGTTTAATCACAGGTATAATCCAAACTGTTAGGGTCATCATCTTAACCACCAGCCATAACAGATGTGCAAAAGTTCCACTACTTTAAATGAAGCATCTGCTCCACTTTAAATGAAGCATCTGCTCCACTTTAAATGAAGCATCTGCTCCACTTTAAATGATGCATCTGCTTCACTTTAAATGATGCATCTGCTTCACTTTTTGCAGTGTTCCATTTCAGTAAGGCCACATCGTGTTTATGTCTTGATCTCCACTATGCCACTTCTGTTCAGTGTTACTCCAGGGATAAATGTAGTTAATAATATCGGTTAATAATATTAGTTAATAATATCGTCTGTCGATGCTTTAGACACTTTGCTTTATTACACACCAGCTTTTATTCCGTCTGTTGTGACCTTTCAGTTTCTCAATGTCTTGGAGCAGAGGGATGATGAATCAATGTAAAATGCTTCATTTAGGGTGATCACCACAAATTCCTCTTTCCAGTTAGAAAACATGCAGCCATTTCCGTATTGGAACCGCATTGTACAATCAAAACCAAAGGGGTCAAATGGGACTAGCCTGCACGCTGTCCAGTGCCATGTTACTGAAGTGTGTGTGCTCTGGAGTGTCAGGCATCAGGTCAAAAGCATGCTTGCATAAATGTACATATGCCAAAAGAAATGCTATTTATTATATAGAAAAAGGTTCTGTGTAAAAGAAGAAAAATAACATTTAAATGTATAGAACATGCCCAGCATTGTTGAAATGATGGTTAAGATGTGTGTATTTTTACTTGATGATATACATTTTTCAAAAAGAACTAAAAGCTCTGTGTTTGTTTATTTGCGTGTGTTTCTATCCCACATGTGCTCTTTATTCAAATACACTTTAAATAGTTTTATATCTTACTGAAAGCAGAAAGCATGACCAAGATGTAATAAACTTCATACTAAAGATACTACACGGAGCATCTTTGACATTTTCCTGTCAAAATGACGCACAATCTGCGTACCTGCCGCACACGTACCGGAACACCAAAGGGCAGGAATGGCCTTCAGCATTGTGTTGGTGTCATCCTGCCTGAGCCTGAACTGTCGTATGGGAAGAAAGAGGGTGGCATTGATTGTGCGTTCACACCCTGTCCAACTTTGACACAGTCTGTTTGGCAAAGGATGGTTGCCATAACGACTCCCCTGTGGGTTGCCTTCCTTTGTCGGTTGCCCCAGAGTGGCTTGCTGTGTATGGGAAACTGCTGGTAACTTTCATAGGCAGACAGCATTCTTACAAAGCTTAACTGCAGCCATTGAGTCCCAGCAGCAGAGTTCACTCTGCTTTCACTGGTGTCTAAAACGATCAGTTTCTTGCTGATTTCCCACTTTGCTTCTGCAGGATGCAACATTTGTGGAACTCGTGTGTGGACTCCCTTTCATCCTGAAAGTGGATGTATTTACAGGCCCAATGTGGACCGTTCCTCCTTCTATAACCTATTTTTCAAGCTGTATTCACTCTTGTAATGGATGGAGGTTTCGAATGCAGCTGGTCCAAGTATCCGTTCCATCTGCACTGCAGCCTTTAGTCGTTTCACTGCTCTTGGACTCTGATTCAACTCACTAAGGGCTGAGTTAAGATGTGAAAGTTGTGGGTGTGTGCGTGCGTGTGTGTGTGTGCGCGCACTGGTTATCTGTGCAGTTTTACCAGGAGTGGAACTGGGAAAGACACATCAGAGTTACACATCATCCACTTTTCTAGATGGTTATTAATTAGGATTATATGCCTTCTGTTGTTAGCCATCCTTCAACTCTTCAGCATAGTTCCTGAATGCAGGACTGCTGGTGTTTGAGTGGGTGGCCACTTTCACTGATGCATGTAAAAACTCCTCCAGTAACACTTCTGACTCTTGTACCAACACAACAGCCACTGTCTGTGACTGCAGGTGAATAACATCATGTCTACAGTGGTTCTGTGGTGAGAAACTGAAAGGCAGAGTGAGGACATGGCAACCAATGGACTACAGTCTATAACTGCATGATTAAAAATGCCTGTACCATCAGGTAGCACCTATGTATAATCAACCTGTGATCTGTGGGTTTAGGTGTAAGGCAGGGATTTCAAATTAAGTGTTGTAAATCAGAAAAATGTAATTGCAACTATTCCAGCTTATTTATGAATGCTTCAATGAAGGTTGTATTTAATCTGCCATTTGACTGTATTTGGGCGTTGTGTCTTTAATTTCATTATTCTGCTCTTGCTGTTGAATTGATTATTCTGGGGTTTTAAACTGTAAAACATGTAATGTGCCATTTCCTCAAAACCAGCACGTGTAGTTGATTGATAGTGGCGATGCTGCAGAGCGGGGACTTGTCAAGGCATGAAGGTGAGATGGGGAGCACGAGCTGGGGCAGTAAATGAGACTGGAGGGTTGGTTTAGACCAAAATGGGGTGAGTAACACGAGGCGAAGGCATCAACACGCAGCGCAAGTGAAGCGTGTAATTGTTCGTTAATGGGGTATCCGGTACTTGGTACGAGTCCCTGGTTCTTGTTCACGTGGTGAAATTGACTGTTAAATAAGATATTGCACTGGAAATTAATATTTCATTATTTTACAGTTCAAACACTATCGCTACATACATTTGGTAGATGCCGTTATACTTGCTGATTTGGGAACATTTTGACTGCGTAGGCGGGGCTCCCTGCTGCGTGGTCGACAGGAGGTTGATTGAGGTTTCCTTGAGCAGCAGAACATGTTGAGTTTTTCCCCTTTGGCATTAATGCCCAGTGCCCGTCTCTAAGAACGGTAAGAGGATTTACAGCAGCGATTCCTGCCGTGGCCCTATTTTTATTCTGACGTTTCACGTTACTCAGCCTTTTCCTGGTTCGATTCAGTTCTTTGTGAAAACTCATGGAAAGTCAACAGTGGAGCATCTGTTTACAAATGTATACTGTGAAGTTTTAAGGAACTATGAGAAAACTCAACTTCTCGCGCTTCAGTTGGCTACTATAAAGAATTTTGGCTCTACATTACAATTGAGTGAAGAAACGTTTTACTGCCGAAGCTGTTTTATCTGTAGTATCTTGCGTGGTAACACGGATGTCAGTGCGTTATGGTGTAGCGCTACTGTCCTCATGTGCAGGTGTCGTATTCAAATGGGTCAGTCGCACCACCCAACTTAAGTTCTCTCAATCTTATTGCATTTGATTAGTTGCTCCTTTGCCCACTGAAGCCCAAGAGGAGAGAAAGAGCATTACACCCTCCAACTGTTTCTCAGGACTGGTCGCGTCGACTCCGTTCCACTTCCTTTCCAAAAAAAAAAAAAAAAAACACACACACACACAAAACGGTCGGTGAGGGGAAAAAAACGTGTCTGACGGGGTTCTCCACAGCAATAGAAAACCATCAACATCCAGCAACACTCCGGGGTCCGTTATGTCAGTGTCGGAGAGGCGCGAGATGTTCTGAGTGTCAGTTTAGTTTTGCTCCCTCTCACCACGGAGCGACCGTGCGTCTGTCTGGGCTATCCATCGAACGGAGAAGATGGCCGCCATGAAGATTTTAACCAGCGCGGGGCTTTTTTTGGCATTCTGTTCGCTGTGTTTGCTGGCCATGGCTATCTGCACAGATTACTGGTACGAGACGGATGCCCGGCGACACCGGGAACGCTGTAAGAACTACGCCAACAACCGAAACGACCCAGGCTACATTTACATCTCAAATCACAACCTGCCCCTCCAGATGCCTCCAAATGGCATTGAAACGAAATCGGGGCCGGTTGTGGGACCACTACCTCGTGAAAGGCGGCACCTCGTCGCCGCAGCTTCGACCATGGAATCTCACTGTAGCCGCCAGTACAATTCCACCATCTCTGGACTGTGGAGGAAGTGCTACCGCGACGGATTTGACCTGGAGACGGATGATCTTATATACAAAGGTGAGTGTTCGCACAGCTATAGAAGTTTACCTAATATATTTAGGCCACAGACAGTTTGTAATTATTCATGTAAATAAGTATGATTCAATCTTAAACACATTTATTAAACGTGGTACTTAGGCTACGTTTATAACTGCGGGCACAAATTTCTTGTTTTGGAAATTGCCTGTTAAGGTTCTGCTACCTTCAAGTACTGGTAAACATTATGCTCGAGGAAATCGGTAACCCCAGTTTACCTGACCTTTAGCGTACAGCTCAACCTATAATAAATTCATGTTTAATTCGTTCGACATGTTCCTTATGGACGCCCTGACGGTGAAGTCGAACACACCAGTCCGTTTGCATGGCGCTGTCGCTGGCCGTGGTGCTGATTCCTGCTTGAGCACACGGCGCATTGTAAGCTCGTGCGATTTTAATTCTTCCGTTTGTGTTGTGCTGCATGTGTAAAAGAAAAGCAGCCATGAGGTAATAAGTAATAATGGGTTAACGGCCCGCGCTCTCTGGGGAGTAAATTATTTATAAACATATAGGTGGAAGGCCACACAGAAAATCACGTCCTCGAGAGCTTGGATATGCCACAATGAAGCCTTCTGCGATCTTATTAGCAAAACATCAAATCTACGTGTATAACAGTTGTTTGGGGAAGTTAGTAGGATACGGAAGTTGGTAGGACAGGGTTTTACTGAAAACGCTTTTCCAGACAACAAAAACAATGGACGTCACAAAAATAACGACTGTTTGTTTGCTTCCACAAGACAATAAATATCATCTCAAAAGCCAAATAACATTCTCCACGTGATGATAAAACCTTTATTTGCGTTTCACGTATTTATTTTGTGTATGTATGTAATTTGCGGCGTTCTTGCTGTGGTCCATAACAAGCTTCAGTCCACGATATTTTAGACTAGATGTTGGCAGCAGCTCCATTCTGCTCTGGCTGCCAGGCGCGTGTCGCTCACGTGACGGTATCGGCATCAATAATTTGTTCTTTGGATTCCCCAGTGCCTCTATGTGGCTTTATAGATTGGCCTAAATACTGAAGCTCTGATGAAGTGCACTACCAGTTCAGCTTGAAAGAGACAAATGTCAGGATTACACCTCTAGCTGATAGTTCTCCAGCATACATATGTCAGTCCCACTTGAGCTACACTGATGGACATGGGAGAGCTTTTTCTTTCACGTCGTTATTCCCGGGGAGCGAGACTGGTGGCTTGCTCTGAACGGATTAAATCGTATCCGTGTTATCTGTTATTAGGGTTTAATGGCCTTCAGCCAATTTTGTAGGCCTACTGATATTTGCTGGTCTTTGAAAACTCTAGTGAAACGTCAACTCTTTTGTTGTTGGCAGATGTGCGCTGAAATTGTAAATAATTCCTTGTAAAGTGTGTGAGCTAAGAATAATGATAATATAGGTCTTTGCAAACGTGGGAATTTCCAAAGAGATTATACTCAACACTGATGGGGATATGCAAATCAGTATGCATTCAAATACTAGTTAGCAGAGGTCTGAACATAGTTACACATTTTTACCAGTACAGATGTAAGGATAACCCTCCACTTAATCAGGACATTGCTATAGTGTTGTAAAACAATATCCAGAACACATGCTTTGTTCAAATCATGTTAGACACTTGGGATCTTGTCAAAGAAAAATATTTCCAGGTATATTACTTTAATAATTGATTATAAAATGTTGATTTGCATCCTGATTCTTGTAGTACAATATTTCAGATGTTTTTCTCAGATGCTAAATTCCTCCACCAGCCCAGTCTTTGACCCTGACCTACTCTTGATGTGAGACAAATCAAAGGCAAGCAGCCTCATTGTGCTTCAGCTCGATCTGCGTATGTGTCTCAACTGGCGTTAGTCTGCTGAGGCTGGGAATCACGAGGCTGAAGCAGCCTGGCACTGTCAGGGAAGGAATCTTCTGTGTTTGAGCAAATCTACCTTCAGCCCTTCACAGCTGAGGATAAAACCTCTTTATCTCTGTTAACTGCCACATTTTTAAGATATTTTGAAGATGGAGCACTTTTTACAAACAACAAGATTTCTTTTTCAGACCAAGACTATTTAAAAAAAAAAGCCCCTCCCCCTCTTTCCCCCCTCTTTGTTGTTAGAATCCTAAAGTTGAACAGCTTTCACACTGATGCTCTTCAGTTGGTTTAGTCAATAGTAATTTTAAAAAGTATGGGGTTCAGTGATTGTACAAATAAAACCTCCAGAAGGAACTGTGTGTTTCGATTATACTGAAGCTTCCTCTCCACGACTCTGCTGTTCTGGATCTGTATAGGTATATTAACTAAAGTAGGAAGCAGGGTTGTTGCTCTCCAGAAACACTCTATTAAGTTGCGTAAGTGCATTTGCCAGCATGTCTTTTTCAATAACTGCATCGTCCATATAGGATATGGATTGAGGCAACTGATTCCCTACCATGCAGTGCTGAGTCATGGCTGAGAATGGCTTCCTGTACTGCTTGATGGTGACTAATTGGAGAGATTTTTCTTCCTCACCTGCTTGCTTTAACATAATTAGAGGCTGATCAGTGAGAATGACACTCTAATCTGCCATATCACAGCTGGCTGGCTGTTCACTATACAAACTCTCTCTTCTCTTCTTTTTCTCTCCTCCCTCATGCACAGACTCCCACATACAAGGCAAACATCCTGGTTTATGTCATCCGTGACATTTCGAATGATTCACTGTATCTACAGAGCCAAGCACATGCTCCATTGTATTCTATTTAACTTTGTCACATTGTCTTATTTTGCTGTTGTGTGTCCTGCTTGAGCACAAACTCCTCCCCATCACCCCTCTTTTTGAACACAAACTCCTCCCCATCACCTCTCTTTTTGAACACAAACTCCTCCCCATCACCTCTCTTTTTGAACACAAACTCCTCCCCATCACCTCTCTTTTTGAACACAAACTCCTCCCCATCTCCTCTCTTTTTGAACGCAAACTCCTCCTCCTCCCCATCTCCTCTCTCTTTGAACACAAACTCCTCCTCCTCTCCATATCCTCCCTTTTTGAACACAAACTCCTCCTCCTCCCCATCTCCTCTCTTTTTGAGCAGAGTCTAGTGTCACAGCAGCCATTTCACATTTAGCAGCTTCATTTTGAGTCCAGGGCACAAACTCTTCATTAAACATTGTGTGCTTTGTTTTTGAGAGTCTCTAGCCTTTTTTGATTCAGGAAAACAATCGAACCTCATGCAACGGCTTGTCTCCACAGACTGTACATCATTATTCTGTGTCCCACTTTTGTCTGGCCTTGGCTCTGTTACACCACCCCCTGCAGGTCTGATCCAGCGATGCACTCCAGTGAGGTACCACTACAGCTCATCCATCCTTCCCAGAAACCTTCCAATCAACATCACCAAGACCATCCGGCAGGACGAGTGGCATGCTCTGCGTAAGCCTTACACTGACACCCCACAGCCTCTTGCGCTTTATCAGCTACGTCAAACACGACCCAGACTTCAGCTCAAACAGCAATGCTTAGATAACTGAATTACAGTGTTACCCCTGCTACCATGACTACACCCCAGTACAGAGACAGAGCCTCCTGATATTAACACTAGCTGTGCTGATCACCACCACTCAGCTGTAGACACAGACTAAGGGAAAACCTATACCACAGTAAAATGCAGTGAGATGCGGCGTGTGAGTTGGACGGGTGGCGCTTTGGCTGGAGGTGGTGGAGCAGCGGTTCACAGCACACCCTGCTGATGTGTGCAGATCTGAGGAGGATGACGGCAGGATTCGTGGGGATGGCTGTCTCCATCATCCTGTTCGGGTGGATGGTCGGGGTGCTGGGCTGCTGCCAGCAACATGATCTCATGCAGTATGTAGCAGGACTCCTCTTTCTTATGGGAGGTGAGCAGCCGTGCGCGTGGCAGAGGGGAGGCCAGGGTGGGTGTTGAGAGGATGTTTGTTTTTGAAGTGGATGGGTGATGTTAAATGTTTGTATTCTTTATTTAACTATCAAATGATCTGTGAATATGAGTGATAAGAGCGAATGAGCTGATGCCTTTAGACGGTAAAAGACGGTTCTTTCTATTTAAATCATAATGCTGTGATTGCAGCACCATCTAGTGGGCACCCGTACTCAGTGCCAGCGGTCTGCTCATCTGTTTGGTGTTTTGCTTTAACCTCAGTGCTTAGCTTTTGAGGTTGTGGCATCATGCTGAGATCAGAACAGATGAGCAGTCTGATTTTTGATCAGAACAGATGAGCAGTCTGATTTTTGATCAGAACACATGAGCAGTCTGATTTTTGATCAGAACACATGAGCAGTCTGATTTTTGATTGTATCTTCCTGTCCTGACCTTTCACCGTCTCCTTTCTTGACCCCGGCAGGAACATGCTGTATCATCTCCCTGTGCACGTGCGTAGCGGGAATCAACTTCGAGCTGTCCCGCTACCCGCGCTACCTGTACGGCCTCCCGGAGGACATCAGCCACGGTTACGGCTGGTCCATGTTCTGCGCGTGGGGAGGCTTGGGTCTCACCCTGCTGGCCGGCTTTCTGTGCACGCTGGCACCCTCGCTCAGCGGGCCGTCCGTCCGCACCGCCGTCCACAAGCCCCGGCGTGAGAACGGGACCGTGTGAGAGGGGGAGGGGTTGGGTCGGGGGGGTGTGGGTTCGTGGGGGTGTTGGGGTGAGGAGGACGGTGAAACCTCAGCACGTCGGGCCTGTTCATGGCCGCACCAGGAGTGTCCACCCTATTCGCCATCCCATGAGTGCAAGGAGAGGAGCCTGGAGCTTCTCAGCAGGCTTTGTGAAGGCGACTCTCCAGCCATGTACTCACACGGCTACATAGCAAGAGGAAAGGTGACCGTTCTGGAACAGAAGCTCAGCAAGATGAATAAACACACAACCTGTGCAGTTTCAGCACACACACGCGTACACACGCACACGCACACACATACACACACACACACACACACACAGACAGGCAAAACTTTGCCACTATTCTGTTCCTCACCACTAGGGGCTCTCCCGAGTCATCCAATGCACTCAAATCTTCCCTTTTTGTCCTCCTCTTGCTCACACACATAAAGAGAAGGACAGAAGGTGACTTTCTTTCTCTTTCCTTATAAGGATTCATTTTAAAATGGTGCTCTCTTTTTGCAATATCACATTAGTGCACACACAGACTCATATACATTCTTCTCTCTCTCTCTCTCTCTCTCTCTCCCCATCTTTCTCTCTCTCCCCATCTCTCTCTCTCTTTATCTCTCTCTTTCTCATTCTCCCTTTCTTTCTCTAAGAAGCCTTGGGAAGCAACACTCAAGAACCCACTAGCATGGGCAAACACACAGCAAGAAGCCATTGTTTTTCCTTCAGATGTTTGGGTCTGTACTGCATATTTTTGTGCATTTGATAGACATTTAAAGGCTTTAAAGACTTAATCAGGATATGTTTCAATGGCCATGTGTCCTGGCTCAGCTTCTGCTGAGCTGAAGCAGGCAGACGGACAGGATTGAGGAAGCGGAGCACAGCCAGTGAGGAAGGAGGAGCAGGATGAAGAAGTGGAGGAAGCTTCAGCTCCACCTCCTGCGGCCTGTGTGTGTCCGTCTGTACAGATCCATTTTGTGTGTGTGTATATTTGAGGCTTCTGTTTGTATGGAACAGTGCTTGGGTAAAAAATGAGCCTCTTTTTTACTCCTTATGCTGTTGATGGTGGATGGCGTGAGCCTTTTGCTATTTTTAAGGATTTAGAAATGATTCTGTCCAGGAAGGCACAGAGTGTGAATAAGTTAAGTGACTTAGTTTGTGAAATGCCTATTTTGAGCGTCAATTTGTAGTAGAACCAAACTGCTGTTGGGACCGGTGATGGGATTTTTTTTAGGTTTGTGAAAACAGAAAAACAGCATCTTCAGAGTCTTCAGAACTGATGCCTGGTGGTATGAAGTCAGAGATCCAGAACCTTTGCACACTGAAATCTTTGAATAGTCACAAATAGTCATGTAGAGTGCCACTATTTAGTTACTGGATGCTTTAACGCAGCAGGTGTATTTGAACAAAGTGTCCTGTTGATTTAGTGAAGGTACATGTTGTATGATGGCATGTAAAGTCCTGTAATGTTTACATTACCCAGACTGTCCCACAATTGTCCTGCAGTGAACATGCTGCCTTGGTTGCAGCAGACATCACCTCAGGGAGCTTTGCTGCTTCTCGGAGACGTTTGCAGGGTGGGACACTTTGATGAGGTTTTATCACATCACAGTGAGACCTGGAAACTCCTTAATGTTTTTGTTAAAACTGAGAGCATTAACATGCACTTAACCACTGATGCAAAGGCATGCAGCTAGAGTCTGTGAATAGTGCAGGTTTTAATAGAGTCTCTGAAAAAGCACAGCTACTGATGCCTCAGAATTGCTAATCCAATAGACAGATAGACAGGTCTCACAAGGTTTTCCCTGATCCAGCATCTGAGCACAATCCGTTGGCATGTTTCCAGGATGAGGTGTGATTGTAAGGCTGAAGTTGCATTTACAGGGTAACATGTCAAAGGACCGTGAGTGTAGGGAGAAATGAGAAGGGTAGATATTCTTTAGAAGAGTCGTATCAACATGACAGGACACCAAAACCACTGAGAAATGAGCTAAACAGCCATCGGCTGTGAGCACTGCGGTGTCGTTAACACGGTGTGTGTTGAGCACTGTCGTTAACATGGTGTGTGTTGAGCACTGCACTGTCGTTAACACGGTGTGTGTTGAGCACTGTCGTTAACACGGTGTGTGTTGAGCACTGCACTGTCGTTAACACGGTGTGTGTTGAGCACTGCACTGTCGTTAACACGGTGTGTGTTGAGCACTGCACTGTCGTTAACACGGTGTGGTGAAGGTGCATAATGGAAAGGGGAGGACGTCACATTTGCCTAAAGACAGAGCAGCTCATGGAAATCTCTCAACTATATTGTATGAACTTGGATACATTTGTATATAGCCAACACTTTTTTCAGCAGTTGAAGTAGCACCTTTTAATTTTCTATTAACTGTTTTTATTGGCTTATTTGATGAAGTCAAAAAGAAACACAGGAATTACTGTCTCGCATGACATTTTGATGGTTAATTTATTTAAATGTATTAAGAGATTTGTGTCCATTTTTAAAATATGGTTTTTATTTTAAGGAAATAAAATGTTAATATTGAATCTTGTTTGTTTGTTTGATTGTTTACATTTATCTGAATCAATAGAAAGGTCTTCATTTTACAATACAGTTTTAAAAATAATTTCTGTAATAAAATATTGAGGCCCATCAAATCACCTTAAACCCATGCAGAAAATCAAATTAGGATAACTTTAAAAAATCATCTCAAGCTGCTTTACATATTACAGAAATACAGGAGATAAAAGACTAAAAAAATCACAAAGTACATTTATGAGCTACATGTATGAGATACATTTATGAGATGTTTAAAGTGTAGTGAAGTACATCAGGACAAAAAGTCCTTCATCAGCTGTATAAGCATGAAGAACCTTTGTGTGTGTGTGTGTGTGTGTGTGTGTGTGTGTGTGTGTGTGTGTGTGTGTGTGTGTGTGTGAGAGAGAGAGTTATACCTTATCACATGGCGCCACCTTGTGGATGATTCTAAAAACATTACTATTACTCTACAGTACAGCGTAAAGTTGAAGTCATTTTCTCACACATTTTCAACATTAAAATGACATTTTCCCACAAAGTATGAGCATACAGAGAAAATGTCAGTTAAAATAAACATTGAGTATCTGGACGTATGTTGAGTATCTGGACGTATGTTGAGTATCTCCTGTATGTTGAGTATCTCCTGTATGTTGAGTATCTGGACGTATGTTGAGTATCTCCTGTATGTTGAGTATCT
>JAOXYF010000020.1:8538463-8555020 GCA_028565775.1 Sternarchorhynchus goeldii | reverse complement strand
GCTAACTTACTTAATATGAGCTAACTTAATATGAGCTAACTTACTTAATATGAGCTAACTTAATATGAGCTAACTTACTTAATATGAGCTATCTTAATATGAGCTAACTTACTTAATATGAGCTAACTTAATATGCATCATCCCACCACAGTGTTCCTCCCACCACCCCAAAAAACTAAACTTTTTTCATTGTTCAGTGTTTCATCGAAACTTGAGCCAGTACCACAGGCAAAAAAATCAAAACAAATAAACAGAAAACATCCCTGACAGTGACAAACAACAACAGAGTGTAAGTGAAACTGTATCACAGCCGGCAGATTTACTGTGGCCAAAATGAGCCTGGAGAGAGAAACTGGATCTGAGGAAGTGGAGTTTTGGGTCAGGACTTCAGTCAGTCTTAGACCAGCTCCTGCTAAAGTCCCAGACTAAACAAACAGAGCAGCCTTACCTGGAATATGGATGAATATGCAGTAAAGACTAATAAACATTGAGACCTGTATGAGGTCACTTAAAGGAAAACTAAATCCACTCTAATACACTGATATCAATATTCTGAATGGTTTCCCCCTGAGGTGTCTATTCACTGGAATATCTTGGACAGAACGGTGTAGTGAATGAGTGGAATATATTTATTCAGACTCAGAGAGTGGGAGTATCTATGCTATAAATATCACATGTCTTCATGTTGTGTTTCATACTGGATTACTGTGCTTGTTATGTAAATAAGTATGAGTACTATACCTCATACTCTTCACTTACTGGATAATTATGTACATCTGACCTGAATCTTGTATTTCAGCTATTAGGTTAATAATAGCAGCTAATTCTATAATACAAATATAAATCTGCTAGCGGATAATAATGATACAGGACAGTGCTTTAAAATAATAATCATACAAGATGTTGCCTTAAACTACTCCTTTCCAGTGTCCAAATACAAGCACATAATCATAAGCATTACTGTTAACTTTATTAATAAGAAACACAGCAATATTCATTACGGTGGATTGTTATTTAGCATTGTGTAAAGTAAAGTAGCGGTGTTTAGAACAGGTGAAGGTCAGGTGAGCGTGTGTTGAAAAGCAAAGGTAAAAAACCTCTGCTTAAAAGCTGGTGACCATTTCTGGTAGAGAACTTGTGTTTCAAAACTGAAGTAAGATAAAGAATGTTTTCTAAGGGATGAAAGGTAATTTTCATCTTTAAGGATGAAAATTACGTTTAGCGTAGTTCTTGTTTATTTTAAAAAGGCGTAGCACAAACTATATATGAACAAATTACGGATTATTTATTGATTCGTTAAATCCATGCTGTTTACTGTGCATTAAATTGCCATTAACATGAAAAAAAAATTAAAAGCATAGAATAAGCCTTACCTTAAAGAACTTCTCAGATATCTCAGATTCTCAGTAATGTAAAACTACACCCATGTGCCTCACGGTCAAACTTTTACCCTCCAACACACTGGGGTTTGCACTTACGTTTCACACGAACCAGTGACAGTGACGTGTATCACAACAAGCTGCCTGTTCGTTCGTCGTGTTAATACTGTTCGCCTTCAAACAAACCTTTCTGAAGAGATACCTGTTCTGAAAGTAGCATGTTATCCCTGTTTTTATTGGACGTAATTTCAAATGGTTTAAGGAGAAATTTTGTATAAGAATATTTGAATACTATAAGAAAAAATATTCAAAAAGAAACACTAAATTACAGGATATGTAAGTAAGCACTGTAAAACTTGCTATGCATAGGTTAAGTAAGATTCTTCTACTTATCAGGACAATTCGTGCGTATTAAAAATACAAGATTCAAGAAAGAATCTTGATACTTATGCTTCTCTTTATAGCTAGACTTCCTCTCTATCTGATTATTTACCCGTCTAATTTGAGACTATTTAAATGTAGGTTATAATGTTTCATTGTGATACGAGCCAGGTATGAATTTCTTTTAGCGCGTTCGATCACGGTTTGCATGCCGGGGTGGTTTTAAAAAAAATCATTTGAATAGTGCCAGAGTTACTCCACATTGCATTTTGCCTATAAATCTTTTTTTTACTTTTACTTCAAATATTTCTTTTTTCTTTAAACATGCATTCATAGGATTGACAGTTGTCTTTATCATGTTTGTGAATTTGAATATGAAGGCGAAGACCATGCGCACACAGAGCACTGCCGATGTTCACCAGTAGAGAGCAATGTTTATGCGTGTAATCAGAACCACAAACGCTTCTCTTAGTTTAACACAGGCTGCACAGTTACCTTCAGTCATGAGCTGGTTTGTTGGTCTGTACGTTTGATCACTATTCATATGAATAAATAAAAGCTTTTCAAAGAGAACCTTGGTATCTCACATTGGCCTCGCATTTTTACATGTAAAAGATTTTAGCGCGCTGTGTGTGTGAGCATGCGTGTGTGATCAGGGGTGTGTATGTGGGGCGGTGCGTGTTTGTGTGTGTTTAAGAGAGAGGTGCTAGCTCTGCCCAATAAAACATGGTTTATCGCTGACAATGGTCGTTTCTTCAATTGGTCGGTAAACAGTATGTCGCCGGGACACGATAGGGCGATACGGATCAGCGGTACGTAGGCCCGTGGCAGATGGCGGTGCTACGCGTTTCCTGGACAACCAAAATGATGGAAACCCCGGAATCATCCGGCACGTGCTGAACAGTCTACCAAATTGGTCCCAAGGGTCAAATAACCCCAACATGATCAGATGGGTCCACCCCTAATTGGAATAAAAACGTGTAGATATAGTCACTGAGTTTTAAATCGTTGGTTGATTATGAATTCGAACTATGACATAAACACGAACTATGACAAAAACCCGACGTTTAATAGCCTAGTGAATATGGAAAACAGATTTCCAAATGTTTGGTGTGAAAATAAGAAATGCGCTGTGCAAGTAAGAAATTCAGTTAATCCTTCGTCTGCATTTTGAGAAGGAAGTCAATTTACATTTAATATGCCCCCTCTTCTTCTGTTAATTTACCCGCGACGCTGAGAAATTGAATTCAAGCCCGTCTTTTCCTGCAGTGGCGGTGGGGTATAGAGGAGTGTGGCGGAGCAATGGACACCGTTCATAACTGTCAGGTCTCCCTTATGGAATTAACACCTGGGTCATACGCCTTCTGGGTCTGACTGGAAAATAATTACAGTGCCTGTCTGCCTTTTGGCACGCCTTTCATCAAGATGTCGGATATAGCACGTTTAGTAGACGAGCTGTAACAAGGTTTCGGTTATAGATGTTTTCAGTCCTGTAGAAGGGTTGTGGAGCGGTAGAAAGACTGCAGTGTATTTTACAGGAAAACTTGTCCAGCTGCAGTTAACATACATAGTTGGTGTTAAATTACGGTATATAATTTCGTATTTGTGTGTTTGTCTGCATGTTTTTAAGTAAATAAAATGTTAGGAAACTTAGATCTATAATTTATAACACTATATTACGGATCAGGAACAGGACACATGATTGCAAACCCAACAAAGAAGACAAAGATAAGGCTACTCTGATATATCGCTACTCTGATATATCGCCTAAGTTTATTTACACAAAAGATCAGGTTATATTGAGCTAATTTGATATTCTATTAGTGTGGCAAATTTATGTGCGTTGTACCACTGGATAGGGCTGTGACAGTTTCTATTGTAGACTGATTTTTTGGAAAAATACAACTCAGCTCAAAGCAAAGTACTTCTGACTTGAATGTTGTAGATTAACACTTGTTTCTTAGGACGATAAAGAATTTGCCGCTTTGGCATAAACTATAGATTCTGTTCTGATATAACTAACACAATACAAAGGGATAAAAAATGTCTGAATCAGTGTGGCACCAGTTTTTGCAGTGTGATTAAAGTCATTAAAAGAAACATTCCACTGTCTCTTTTTGTGTCTTTGTCACTGTGATAATCATACTGAAGCAGTGAGAGAATAATGTGGTGTGGCTGTAATGGTGTAATGTCATTAGGATATGACAGAACACTGCTATCTGCACATTATCAGCTCAGACACACTTAACCCTTGTCTGCACATCCACGTCAGTGTTGACACAGAGCGAGACCAGCCAGTTACATGATTTGCACAGAAGCTTTTACCCCTACAGATATTTGGACTTATTACTAATGTAATAAATGAGGGCTTTTCTGATCAGAGTGACTAAAGTCCTCATCTGATAAAACAAATGTTCTCTGATTTTGTATCTAAACTTCATTCTCAGTTTCTCACTGATCCACACATCTGTCCTAGAGCCCAAACACTGCACAATGACAAGATTCTTTTAAAATGTCTTTCCATAAGCATCTCTGTCTCTATGGCAACTCTGTCTGCACTCTAAAGATACAGGGAGAGTACAAAAAGATAGAAAGAGAGTACAAAAGAGAGAAAGAGGGAGGGAGAGAGAGGGAGAGAGCAAAAGAAACCCAGACAGACATTCTGGTTTTTGGATCTGAATGGGCACAGAGCCTCTCAAGCAGTACATGAAATATAAGTGGACATACATTTGCTTGTCCACACACACAAACACACACACACACACACACACACACACACACACACACACACGTGCACCCACTGACATGGACCTCTTTTGTTTTCCCATAATATTTTTTTATGAACGAGAAGGTGTGGTCTAATGGGACATTCTCTTGTTCTGAGTGCCTGATAGGTCTAGGTGAGGTTTGTGGGTGGGGCTACCAAGTGTGCGTCAGTTCCTGCGTCACTGTCTCACGTTTAGGAATAGTAACATGGTGAGAGGCGTCAAAGGAGAGAACAGAAGTGCACAGAGATGAATGAGAAAGGAGAGTATCACACTTAGGAAAGTTACAGGGGAAAAAAGATACACTGACAAACTGTTATTGAAACTGTGGTACCTGATGTATAGCACAGTCTCTCTAAATTAGTATGTGTGTGTGTGTGTGTATGCATGGGTGTGTGGTTGTGTGTGTGTGTATTTATGTGAGTGAGGGAGGGGAGAATGTAAGAGCTCTGACCTTGACTCTCTCATTGAACCTGATGGAGTCTGTGTATCTGGGGAAACACACACAGGTGTCTGCAGGTGCAGGATGATTCACCATGCACACATCCTTGTGTTGTGGACCTTAGAATTTTCCATTAAACAGTAAATGAAGCCAAATACTGTTTTATATACACATGAAATAAGTATTCTTATGGAGAATATTTTTATTTTCAGTTCTTGGTATTTTTGGATAGTACTATTCTGGTACCATATTAAAACATAGGTACTCTATTACTCTATTTCTCTCTCTCTCTCTATTTCTCTCTCTCTTTCTCTCCTCATCACACACACACACAGGCAGAACATAGTTCATGGGCAAATGGATATCTGGGTGTGGCAGGAATTGATTGTACAAGCAGGAAAAGCAATCAGTATATTAATGGCACAGGAAAATGTACAGCACATGGTCTCTCTAAATAACATCTCAACAGAGGGACGATGAGACGAGCCTTTCATTAAAACTACTGATATTCATGATGTCTGTAACATGCTTGTTTTTTTAATTATTTTTGTGAGTTGATTCCAGTGAAATGTTAAGAAGGTCCTCATTTTCCTGCTGATAACAGACCAGAAAATCTTTACCAGTAAATAACTTCTGATTAGGAAGTTCACTTCAGCATGCAGAGATGCTTCTTTTTTCAGATTTAACACAGAAATGGTGAAACTGCTGTTAAAGCATCAATAAAAAAAACTTATATCAGCCCCAAACAGATCTGTATCTATATCTGTATCTGACAGTCTCCACTTTCCCTTCAAAAAGGGCCTGTGCAGTGTGCCTGTGCTCAGGCATGTGCTGTGTGCCTTTGCTCAGGCCTGTGCTGTGTGCAGGTGCTGTGTGCCTGTGCTCAGATCTGTGCTGTGTGCAGGTGCTGTGTGCCTCTGCTCAGATCTGTGCTGTGTGCAGGTGCTGTGTGCCTCTGCTCAGATCTGTGCTGTGTGCAGGTGCTGTGTGCCTTTGTTCAGGCCTGTGCTGTGTGCAGGTGCTGTGTGCCTTTGTTCAGGCCTGTGCTGTGTGCCTGTGCTCAGATCTGTGCTGTGTGCTCAGTGCAGTAAGAGGAGCCATGATGGATGACGGCTGGTTTATGCATAAACACATGACCAAGCAAAACAGAACTCAATGGATAAAAACACGACAGCAGGTTTGATCACTTTCTCTCTCACTCTCTTCCGCTTCCTCGATCCCTCATTGCTAGCAGGGGTTCTGGCCAGTGGTTACTGAGTGACAGGTTTCTGAGGAGTATGTGGAGTCCAGCTTGTTTTGCTGGATACTGAGATAATCGTCCTGAACCTACTGCTTGGTTCAAACTCCCCCTGTATGACTGAATGAACAGGAAGGTAATAAAAGGCAGAGTGTATGTTTCCATGTATGTGTGTGTGTGTGTGTGTGTGTATGTATGTGTGTATGTATGTTTCCATGTATGTGTGTGTATGTTTCCATGTATGTGTGTGTATGTGTGTGTGTATGTATGTTTCCATGTATGTGTGTGTGTATGTACGTTTCCATGTATGTGTGTGTGTATGTACGTTTCCATGTATGTGTGTGTATGTACGTTTCCATGTATGTGTGTATCTAAATATGGTTGTGTTGTGTGTATTTGAGTTTATTAACAAGAAAAGAAGTGTAGCAGAGAGAGGAACAAAAGAACAAAAGATGGCATGATGCCGTCAAGTGAGAAATGTGTGTGTGTGTGTGTGTGTGTGTGTGTGTGTGTGATAGAGAGAGAGAGACACTCACCATCTGCAATAGTTTGATCAGGCCACAGTGAAACGTGTGAGACACCTGGTACAGACAGTGTGATGAAGAGGGGTTATTAAATACTGCAGTGTGATGAAGAGGGGTTATTAAATACTGCAGTGTGATGAAGAGGGGTTATTAAATACTGCAGTGTGATGAGGGTAATTAAATGATGTGATGTTACTAAGTGATATTAAATACTGCAGTGTGATAAATACTGCAGTGCAATGAGGGGCTATTAAATACTGCAGTGTGATGTAGGGTAATACTGCAGTGTGGTGAGGAGGGCAAATAAATACTGCAGTGTGATGAGGGTAATTAAATGATGTGATGTTACTAAGTGATATTAAATACTGTAGTGTGATGAGGAGGGTAATTAAATACTGCAGGAGGAACTGAAGGGTGACACAAAGATGATGATCAAAGAACTATTATATAGTATCGAATATGAAAAAACTCCATTCCTCAGGGTATATTAAGCACTTCATCTCACAGAGATTAGAAGATCCAGAGGAAACATATTGTAATCGTTCTGTCCTACTATGTTTGCTAGCATCACTGATGGAAAGGAGGACAGACGGTTTAATGTGGGTGGTAACTTAAAAAATTACACAATTTGATTCCAAGATATGTTGGATAAATATCAGTTTGTTCCAGTTGATTTGGGTTGATGTAATTACATTGTTTCAGTGCTTTGTGTGAGTTAGCAGTGGTAGCTGTAGAACTGGAGCCAAGGTCAGTAAAGCTTTGAGCGAATTTGCTCTCTTGCTGTCAGCTGTGCCCTCTTCCTCCCACTCATACAGAGAGAGAGAAAACAGTGAGAGAGAGAGAGAGAGAGAGATACTGAGAGAGAGAAAGAGGGAGAGAGAGATACTGAGAGAGAGAGAGATAATGAGAGAGAGAAAGAGGGAGAGAGATACTGAGAGAGAGAAAGAGGGAGAGAGACAAGATTCAGAAATGAAGTGACTAAAGGCAGAGTTAGCATCATCAGTTGACAACTGATTAATTCATACAGTCAAATCAGTTACCCTGACAACATCAAGTAAAACCACAAAGGAAAATGTTTAAAACCAAAGCACTGAGGGACTTCCCAGAGTCTCTGACGGCAGGTACCATGGTTTACAGTGATAAAGAACTAAGAGTAGTTTCTGCCCAAATGACCCAAATGTGTGGCACACTGTCCTCTGCGTAGCTATAAAAGAGCTAAAAATGTCTGGAAATAACAATACAACAACTGTGTCTGGACATAACGCCAAAATTAACTACCTTTATAACAATGGCAATATAAATGGTACAAGGTTCAGAAAATAGCCTTGAACACTTTGAAAAAGAGCATCCCAATGTACCACATTACAAAGTTCCAGCTTCAAACCGACCCACAACACCCCAGTAAGAAAGCAGAACATCAAGCCTGAGAACAACCTAAAAACCAGTGCAACTGCTCGACAGGCTGGCCTCAGACAAACAGCCCCACAGCCTATCAAAACTGTAATACTCATGAACTCTGATGGTAAATATGTGCACCACAGAAAGATGTTCCCCAGTCAAAGAGTGGCAAAGCCCTTTTGCCTGCCTACAGACTCTGCACTTAAACTAATCTACTGGTCAGCACTACATGACCCACAGAACACCTCAGACACTGGTGCAAACAATCTGCAATCAAAAAAGAAAAAAAAAGTCAGACTCTTTGAAAGAAGTAGCAGACAAGGCGTACACAGAATTTCCAGAAGTAGCAGAGAAGGCTTACAAAGAATTTCCAGAAGCAGTCAGAATCATCTCTAGTCTCCAGAAAATGCTTCTCCACTGACATCATAAGTTTCTGTTCCACAGTCCCAAACATCTACACCTCCACTCACCCAACTCTGACTGAGGAGCAGCTGTATGATCATGTGCACCTTGATACGGAGTGTCAGAATTCTGGTTAATAACCTTATATGTGCCACACTTATAAGAACCTCATGCACATCAACCCACCAGAGTTCTACCACTCTATCACCTTGCCAACCCAAACTGAAGCAGCAAAGCCCTGCCCAGATGGTCCCCTCCTAGCAGAGCCATACCCCCCACGCTCATACATAAGCTCTATGTAACAGAAATGAACAGTGTCCCCCAGCAGCAACAGCTGGCACCTTTCTCCTCCACAGCATCTCAAATACTCAGAGATGATTCAAGGTAAGAAGAAAACAGTAAGACACCTGAGATATGGCAGAAACAAGGAAGCTGCTTCATCTCATCTGCCAAACCCTGGGATAAACAGCTTGAGTACAGTGAAGTTTTACTGAAGCTTGTGATCCATTTCACTACAAATATGACTAGACACATTTTTAAAGTATGTAATGCCTTTTTGAGATAATCTACATTTACATAAAAAATATTTTGATAAGGCAGATTAACTTATCTTTTCAGCAAAGCTACTGGAATATTCATCTCTTCTAGAGGCAAAAAGCTTAACTCCAGAATTTCTAAAAAATGATCAACAATCAGGACATCCTTATCATTATAGAAACATGGTGTGGTTCATATGTGGATATTCACTGTCCCTTAGGCTACAGGGAACTCCTTGTTTTCTTAAACACAGCAGTTGAAAACATGGCACAGACTTGAGTGTTATTATCTGGTAAAGGCAAAGCTACCTTACTTAACTTTAATAAATAAAAACTCACCCATACTGGGCTAAAACTGAAAAGAGAAATTACTGACCCTCACAGTGACCTTTATACATGCATACACACCTATAGAATCCCCTACTATAATGAAGAGTTCGTTTACAGTCCCCACCAGAAAATCGACAATTTCCAGGCTCAGGGCAAAATATATATAGAGGTTTTAATGTCATGACATAATCAAAACCTGAAATTATAAATAGAGATGGAAACACACATTTTAAGGCCTTCCAATATCCCTTTGAACCCCTCAACACCACCACACATCCACCCAGTCACTGTGGTAAATAAGAACAGGAAGGAGTTGGTGCAGTTCTGTCGAGGTCCAGGCCTGAACGATGTGCTCGATGTGCGGCTCTGAGGAGACTCTAAGACTCTTATGTCTTGGCTCTGCTGTAGTTGACTGGGCTATTACTGACACAGACTCCGCCTCCATCAATGCATTTTCTGTCAGACCACAGTCAGCTTCATAAGACCACCATCAAATTAGTGTTTTCCCAAATAGAATTCTACACTTAGAGAAATCAAAGGAACACTGCAAAGAATCGTCAATCAGTCCTTACAGATGGACTTGTGTCTGAATTCATCAGAGCAAACAGTACTGCGAAGATCCATAAGTGTATTGACAGCTTTCTACTTGCACAGTGTTCCAGTATTACAGGGAAGGGGTTAATCTGGCAGTAAAACAAAAAGAAGAACTTTATAAATATAAAAAATCTAAATTTCTATAAATACATTTATATATTAAAATATGTAACAAAAGCAAACTTTGTTAAAACAAAAACTCTAGGAAAAAGATCACAGCAAGAAATATGTTCTGAAAGTCAAGCTGCAAGAAACCCACTCACTTGGCTAAAAACCCAGTGAAAGGAAAAACACATTAAAACACAAACAATATAAACAAAACAAAACACTGCAAATTCATTCACAAACCACTTCTGGAAAAATGAAAATGTCAACAAATCGACAGCAGGATATACCAGTAGAGAACAGAGAAATGAAGATACATCAGCCTTCAGCATGTTCACCAAAAACAATAACAGCAGAGATGATCTGTTGACTTTTAAAAAGCTTTAATTCTATTTAATTCTATGCTAGACTGTTTTATCTTAATTATGAAATGTGGTGTAGGAGGTAAAGCATGACATCACCATGACATCATCAAATATTTTAAAAATAAATGCAAAATAAAACTTGGCAACAAAAGAACAGAAAAGACCAGAAAGCTTCACTCAGGGGTGAAACAGAGCTGCAGCTTCAGTCCAACCCTGTTCCACACTTACTGGAACAATCTGCACTTCATTCTAAACTATGCAGAAGTGAAGTTTCTACTCCATGTAGATGATCTGCTGGTGCTGTTCCAAACAGAGAAAGGGCTTCAGCATCTCTCCTGTAGTAGTGGGCCATGCAGTCAATCTGGAAAAAATTAAAATTGTAATATTGCAAGAAAAAAAGCCAGATATCAGGAAAACAGATACATTTTCACTATGGGAAAGTCCACCCTACAACATCTGGAAATCAGCACCTCAATAGTACAGCTGAACACTTTGGTTTAGATGTGAAAGCACTAAAAAAACAAGCATGAAGAGCTTTCAGTGAGAACAATTATTACACCTGCAGTGAGAACAATTATTACACCTGCTGTTATTACACCTATTGTATGGTATTGGAATGAGATCTGGAGTCCACTCAATAAATATGACTCCAGTTGATTGGATAAGCATCCCACTGAGTCCCAGCATACAGATTTTTGCAGAAATATAGTAAAGTTCAAAGAAAATTATGAACTAATGCATGCAGGGCAGAATTAATCAGATTTTCATCGATTTTGCCCATTCATAAAAGATCAATAAAATTCTGACTGCATGTAAATTCCAAGAATCAAAAGGAAATATAATGTGGAACATAAACCCAAGTGCTCAGGCCTAGTCCCAGTCCCTTCTGAGACTCACCAATCAACTAATTTCTTCAACAATCAAAGAATCTGATCTTAAACATTGGGACAATTTATACCAAAACTCAGTCTAAATTACAGTTCTATCAGGTCCTAAACAGTGTATATACAAATGAGCATCTACACCATCAGAGATCCACAGCAGAGACAGATCCTCACCACATACAGCATTAGTTCCCACCATCTAGCCAAAAACTGTATGTTTGACAAGACTGCATGTTTCTCCTACATTTGACAAATTCAAATAGGTTCACCAAAACTTCACAGAAAAATTGGAGTATGCTCCCAAATTGAAGAGTATACTGCCAATTTGTTTATTCACCACACCCTCACCACTGTTCGTAACACACCCACGACGCCCCTCACCACACTGTTTATAACTGTCTATATACTGCTAATGTATTTACTCATTTGATTCTTACTGACTGGTTCATCTAGTTTATTATGATTTATTGTTTTTTTTAACCTTTATTAGTATTTTGTTGCTTATGACTAAAACTGTTACCATCATCAGGAACCCAAACGCGTTATTACCACAGATCATGTTCAACTCCAAATGTATTTGGGAAAAATTGTAGCTGATATAGTCATGCCAATAAAGCTACTCTAAACTAAACCGAACTGAACTGAACCGAACCAAACTGAACTGAACTGAATCAAACTGAACTGAACCAAACTGAATTGAACGTTGCTGTTTGGATTTCCAGGTGTTGTGGAGCTTGTGGTAACATTGCTTTGCATGTGTGATCAGACTATAGAGAGTGGAAAATATGAATGAATAAATATGTAAAATAACTATTAAATATTTAAAATTAGACATGAAATAAGTTGCAGAGGAAACTAGTGATAATCTTTCATCAGCTGGATTTTTATATTCTTTGCAAAACATCACGTAAAGATTACAACAATAAAATCAAGACATTTTTGAAAATGCAAAAAGGTGCTGCAGAATTCATCAGGTAAAGATTAGTGCAGAATTCATCAGGTAAAGATTAGTACAGAATTCATCAGGTAAAGATTAGTTTACCTCATTCCCCATTTATCCCCCTTATAGTCACATTGGGTGGATGTTATTTGAAAGCACATCTATGCCTCAGAGTAAAAGTAGCTCTGGAAAGGATGATGTGTGTGTTTGTGTGGTACAGGGGAGTGTGTGGCAGAGTTTGTGTGCATGTGTGGACTGTGTGTGCGTGTGTGTGTGTATTGCAGAGTGCTTTTATGTGACTGTCCATTATTACAGGCTCTTTTAATGATAGATATATAATTTTCCAATCACTAAAATGACAGGTTTGTATAGCTGTGTGTCTGGTGCAAGGAAAGACCACAGCAAGTCAAATGCTTTTAGCCAGCAGCACCTCACACACCAGTGGGTTAAGCCCATCTGAACACTGCCATAATTCCTCAAACGGTGGGAAGTGTAGTTGACTCTTAGATTGTATGATAAATTACAAACATCACTGATTTCCATGCCAAATAGTCCGACTACAAATATTTTAGGGAATAAAGTTATCATTACAATCAAAAGCTCAGATCTGGCACTAAACAGTCAAATTCACCCCCCCCCCCTCTCTCTCTCCCTCTCCCTCTCACCTAAGTGTCTAATCAAATCTGTAGAGGAGGTGTGTGGACAACAAGAGAAATCAATGAGATATTGGGTGAGGAAGGAGTGTGTGTGTATTTTTGTGATAAAAGATAAACCACCAGTTTCAGTTTCAGATCCTGAACATGGTGGAACATCTCAGAACATCTCTGTAGTACCAATCATCAGCTTTCTTTACTTTATTTTCCATGTGTAGCTCCACTGTTCTGTCCTGGTTTGAGACACTACGGTCAATATGACCTCGATGTTCTGATTTGTTTGAAGTCTATACAGTCGTCTTAATGGGATCTCAAGCCCCCTCCACTCCACTCTCACTTTTAATGAGATTTTGCAGCCAGCACTCACACACACGTACCCCACAGTGCTGCTATTGAGGACTGCCAGTGAACAAAGAATCCCCCATCTCTATATACACAGGGACATCCCCTCGTCTCGCACCCTCCATCCTTCTCTCTCTCTCTCACTCTCCCCCTCTTTATCCCTCTCTCTCCCCCTCTCTCTCACACACACACACACACACACACACACACGGCTTCCATCTGGTGGAGGAGTATTGAGTCGCCGGAATAAAAAAAAAAAAAGTCACACACACACGTGTATGTATGCACACACACACACGCACCCAAACACGCACACACAAACACACACACACACACACATGCATGCACCCTAACACACACACACCCAAACACCCTCACACACGCAAACACACCTTCACACACGCAAACACACCCTCACACCCTCAAACACATTCTCTCTCTCTCACACACACACACACAGCTGTAAAAGCTTTTCCCCCCCACCATTTTGTACTGCAAGGATTTCCTGTCTTCAACATTTTTTCTAAGGTCAAAAATAAATTCAGTTATATATAAACAGTTAAATGTGTAGACAGACAGAAACATAGACAACATTGTTAATAATACAATCTGCATAACCACAAAGTAAATATCTGTAACTGCAAATCATATTCCCAAACTAACAGTTAATACTCACAACCAGCTCAGAGTCCTGTAAAACTAGGCCAACATGACAAATGAATGCACTGTATGCATTCAGCTCTATTCCCTTTTCCTTCCTGTAAGTACATATCAGCAAGAGAGGGTGCGCTGCAGGTCCTGGTTGCCGTGGCGCCCACATGAAGGTAGTGTGGATTGGCAGGCACACTGTTATTAGTCAGCTCCTCTGAAAGGTCAGGCTACCTCCCGGGAGTCCCCCTCTCCCTCCATCCACACCCACCCTTGACTACACACTGTCAATCTTCTGGACTGATGTCCTATAGCAACACACATTTGCTTACACTGTCCGTCTATAGGCATTAAAGTACCAAACACAGGTACTTGTGTGTTTCTTGTACTGTGTTCAGTAATACATCACACATGCATCCCTTCCATGTTTAAATAAATTGAGTAGGAGCTGCAGGTTCAACTGCTTTTACTTCCAAAATTAAATTTCTGCCTAAAATTCTTAGATTTTCTGAAATGATTTTTTGCAGTAAATTGGTTATTGGAAGAGTTGATATTCCTCTGTTGAGCTGACACCCCCTGCATATTCCAGCCTCTGATCACGATCTGAAGCCAAGACTAGTGAGGGCAGCGTATCAGTATGAGCTGATAAACATCCCAAGGCCAACGCCCACTCACAGCACAAACAGTCCTGTGAAATCAAATTGGCTTCAGATCTATGACACAAAACACATGTAAAGACACCTGTTCCTTACTGATGGCAAACAGAGTCCAAGCTCAGCGTTTTATTCCCAATTCATGCAGAGGATGCAAAACTTAAACATACTAGAGATCGTCTAGTTTTGGGAAAGATGACGATCCCGTTATATTTGAACAGCAAATGCTTAAATTCCATTCATTTGCCCTTAATCAGATTCTCTGACTGTTTATGGCTGCAAGTATAATGAAAGTGGGTAATAATTGATGAGGGAGGTGAGTAGTGGCACAGCGGGGGAAGGGCGAGACACTTTATTGGGTTTTAATGCTCACAGCACATTCAGATTACTGCTTTTCTGCCTTACATACGAGAGTGCTGGAGAAGATGGATTACACGAGTGCCTCTCAGAATCCTGACCCTATTCCCAGCGGAGAGCTCAGATTTGGCCATTTCTTCTCTCCTCTCCTATCCTCTTATTTTCCTCCCCATCCCTCCTTCCTGACCCCTCCCCTCTCTCTTCTTTTATTTGAAAGAGCGGGAGGGGGGGGGGGGTCTTTTCCAGGGCTGCATGCTGTCCCTGTCATCCAAGAGTGATTTCAGCCCCACTGCACCTCCTCTGAAACCCCCCCCCCGGGGACGACCGGAACACCTGCCCCCCAACACAGCCATGCGTAAGACGCTGAACATATGCATGAGCACGTGCACACACGGCTATTCAATTCTCACTACAGATAAACCCGTGAAGCTATAATTAACTAAACATTCTACTTACGCGTAATGAGGAGAGTTCCGTTTTGTAACTGTACTTTACCGATGGTCTTGCGAGCCGGTTTTTAGACGGCTTTCGGACATAAGGGACCGATCTCGGTGGCGGGTGGCTGGGTTGAGATGATGCAGGCGGGTGGCATCGCTCGCCGTGGGGAGAGACCCGTGACCGTTCCGGCCAGGCGAGCGAGAGCTAACATGCCATGCGAGGTAAATGACACACTCGTTGTGCTTGTCAAATTAACAAAAAGTAATGGAGCCGAGACGGAACGAACTGTCACCACGGCTGACTCTTCTCTTCGAAGTAGCACACGCAGTAAGTGCCATCAGTTTTGTTGTTTGGGTTTTATTTGTTTGCTTGTTTTGCTTTGTTTTTACAAAACAAACAAACAAAATCAGGCAGTATCCCTGCAGTAACAAACTTGTGAACAGCGCACAAAACAGTTAAGATTTGCGTTCACAGGTAACGTTCAAATTTTATAGAAGCTGAAAATGAGTTCACAATAAAACAAATAAGAAAAAAATAATTACATTAGTTGACGTAATGCATTTTGTTCTGAAAATGATTTTTGTATGTGATTTTTAGGGATCCAGCCTCAACATATTTTTTTCACAGATAACCAGTTAATTACGTCATCACACTCAATTGATGAGTTGCCCGTTAAGCTCAATCAAGCACGAATGTCTTTCTGCAGCTGATGCTGTAAATCAATCAACGTTGGGAAGGTTATCCAATTAGCAACTCACTCACACAATGTAATAAAGTGAACGGGTATAATTGGACATCGCCTTGGTTGTGGACGTCACCTTTAGCTTCAGAGCGGTTTGACATTGGCGGCGTCGCTCTGCCTCCGTTTGGTAACGCTGTGATTGTCGGGAGTGGCTGGTGGTGACGAGCTTCGGTTTCTTCTCACGTGCCCCACGATTTCGTGGGTGTGTAACTTGACACAGGAATCCCTCCCTAACCCAACCCCCTGCCTTAGCGAAACATCCTACTCTGGTTTGTTTTTCTTTTTAACGATGAGTTGTTGTTTTTTTTCCCCTCTTATTACACTGTTTAAGAGAAACAACAAAGTGAGGAATGGAACCACTGGGATGGATTGGACTGAAAAAAATGAATATAAACTGGGTTTGGACTACTGGCACAGCGCTAGAGACGGGGTACGAGTCAAA
>JAOXYF010000020.1:8520394-8535416 GCA_028565775.1 Sternarchorhynchus goeldii | reverse complement strand
AATTTTTTTTTTTTTTAGGAACTAAGAAATTAGAAGCAGACACTGGTATAAAATTTTATCAACTTTTTATATGAAAAATGATATATAGAGCATTTCATTTTGACATCAACAAACTTCTCCATTTACAGGTAACACAGCAACAAAAGAAGCCAGAGATTTATCACACTTTAATGTACTCCAGAGAATTATCACACTTTAATGTACTCCAGAGAATTATCACACTTTAATCTACTCTGAGGCACAAACAGGAATATTGTACCTTACTAATAACCATCATTTTGGTGCTGTTTTAGAAGATCTTTGCAAGCAACCCATTGCATCACTGAATATTGAAACATCAGAGAGAGTGCGAGAGAACTCAGGGGTTGGAGGCGGGAGGAGGTGGGGGAGGCGGGTGTCAAGCCACTGACAGACAGCACACAGACCAGAAACAAGAGGGATGGCAAAAAAAGAAGGCAGGACAAAGAGGACAAAAACGTACTTGACGACAACATACTCTCAAACAAAGCAACCACTGGCAACCATACAGGACAACTACAGAGGTGCGTCCACCTGTCAATCAAGATCCATGGTGAAAGTTTCACATGGGCACTAGCTGCAGGTGGCACTTAAGAATCATTCTCTTCTGGTGAGTTTAGGTCCAGGACAAACACACTTTGTCATTTGTACTGGACTCTTGCTAAATCTATTCATATATATTTATATATTTATATATATATTTATACATATTTTAACAAGAAGTTTATATTTGAACTTTTATTTTTTAATTGTCATCACAAAAACACAACTTGAACCAAAAGTTACTACAGTTAAATGTGCTAGTGTGTTACAACCATATTTTTTTATTTGTTTGTATTGAATGGGTTGACAATAACTATTACCATAGATTTATTGCTTTGTACATTGAATATGGTCAAGACCTGCCATGGCTACAGGAGCCCTTGGAGCAGGTGGCTTTAGTGTTAACCTTACCCCCCCCGCCGAACACCTGCTAAAAGCCCATTCTACACATTGCCTTTGGTTAAGTGTGCAAAAATGGACACATTGATGAATAAATCTGGATAAAGGGAATGTGATTTAAAAACAATTGTGTTTACAAACAACATTCTGATCCATGCAAAACTAGCATTCACAGACACCAAGTAGGCATGGTGTTAAATCGAGGCTTCCAAAAACAGAAGGAACTAAAGGAATTGGATCTTCTTGACACTTTGTAGTTGTTTTCTAGTTTTTAGCCAATGTTCCTCATGGCCAGTTCCTTCCCACTCTCAGCTTCAGCACTGTCACATGATTAGCTGCCAGTCCAGGAGCGTCAGAACTAACACATGCTTCCTCCTCCACCACGTGATGCTCTTGCTCATTCAGTGCCAGAGCTGAAGAGAGTGTATTAGGAACTGCCCAGCTCTCTATCCATCACCCATGACCACCATGGTAGAGCGCAGCGTTACACTGCTCAAAAGCCTTTGGTCCTTTTTCTCTTGATTCAACATATTCAACATATCATATGTTGAAAATATCAACATATGATATTTTCATCAACCTCAGTATTACACTCTGGAGCTCTGGAGGTTGCTAGTCTCTAGACCTTCCAAGCCAACATTTTTCTTAGCCTTAAAATGTTTTAGTAACATAGACATTGACTTAAAAAACAGTGAATGACACTGCTATGATTGTTGTTGTTTTGTTTGTTTGTTTGTTTTAATTAATACTTGAGCTTGAAATATGGTGTCAAGGACCCAATTCCCCAAAGTCTCACAGAAACATTTACATCTAACATGAATGAGTAACACATCATGGATTAGAAACAGAGCCATGATTTTGTTCAGAGACACAGTACAACTCTTGCAGTGCAATCTGAAAGGAAAAAGTGTAGTTCAGGTCCCCGGGTCGTCTACGGCTGGTTTTGCACTGAATGGGTTTATTTGGGTTTGTGAGCCGTGTGATTCAACTAAGCCTATAAAATGATAAGGAGAAAATATGTTTCACAACATACTACATGATGATTGCACATGAAATAAATTCACTGTTTTTATCTCTTTTATGCTTTATATAGACAATTTACATTTTACAATCTGCCAATTTTATATGTATTAGATTTCTCTGTAGTTTTAGGTATTCTCTTTATTATAATCTATTTAAACTTAATATATCTAGATTTTTTTATTTTTTTAATTGTGCAAACATACACCATGTTTTTTAAACATCTTTATGAATAATTTTTGCACTCATATTATTAGAACTCACAACCACTACAAAATAAGTCTACAGTGTTGATGTGTGTGTATATGTGTTTAGTGTATGTGTTACTCTGTGGATAGGGGTGTGGGCGTAGTCTAGGAATAATCTCCACCCTGCCTGAATCGGTATCCACCCTCTTCCGCCCCCTCCTGTACATACTCCTCCCTTTTTTCCCAGCCATCGGGCCATCCTCCATTCATCTGTGTAGTGGCACCATACGTCTTGGCTGGGCCTCCCAGGGCACCGTAGTTCTGGGTGATGTCACCCGTCTCCTCGGCCAGCTCGTCCTCATCAATAAAGCCACACTTCTCCTCACTGGTTTGCTCAGGGTCTGCCCATGGCTGCTTCTCTCCAGAGGCAAAGATACCGTAGAAGACTACACCACCATAGTGCACCAGGGAGGCGATGAGGAACACGTACTGCCACTCCTCCCTGGTCTGGATGAGACAGAGCCAGTTGCAATTGGTAAGGAATCAGTGTCTTTTTTAGGACCCAGAGACCCAGAGCTTGTGTTCTGAACATAAGGAATGTAAGCGTGTGGTGCACGGGTGGAACTTTGTTTTGAAAAGTGCTGGGGACGTTGCATTCAATTTTACTGCTCCCAAATTCATGATGCCTTTAATAGATCAAGTCCTCAGGCATGTGTGTTTACTGGAAAGAATTTAAAACTTGGACTGAAATTAAGAAGTTCATGAAAGGTTTTATGGCCACGTTTGTCAAGCCTGTTGGCATTGAACAGTACAAAAAATTTCAGCACTAAACTGTGTTTAACACACATTTATAGTACAGCTGTTTTCTATTTATTTTGATTATAAAACAAATGTTGCTGGAACATTTATTATATGTAAAAATCATGACTTTCCGCTGTTCTGAGCTTTAATAAACGAGCTGCTCCCATGCAATGACAGCCAGTGGTCACATGACACAGCTTCACCAAATACACCTTTTCCTCGTGATCTTGGTACCGTTTTCACAGACTGTTTGAACAGACGTTTGCTGCAGTTTGCTGTAGCAGGACATTTTCCCCCTGTATGCTGTCATTTTAAGTGCTTTTACAGTGAAAACAAAACATACTTAAAGACCTTCTACAGTTTTGCTTATGTTACTTTTTTTGGACCACATAACGTAATGGGGCCACATGTCACAAAACATGTCTTAGGGGACAACAGTTCATGAAATATTACAATGAAGGATAACCATGTTTACAATTTTCGAACACTTGTGACTAAGCTACTTGATCAACAGAACAAATGTGATTTTTTGCTTTGTGGTAGAAGAGCGGTCTTGTATTGCAATGCCAGATCCATGTTGATAAAGTGAGGTTATGTAAGACGGTCCTACCTTGTTTTTGGTCATAGCTCCCACAATCAGAGGGCACACCATGCCTGATAAGGTTCCCACTCCGTTTGAGATGCCCATGAGAATACTGGCATAACGGGGTGCAATGTCCAGGTGGTTCACGTTGAAACCTAAAGCACAGAGAATCTTATTCCCATTACATTCCATCTGTACTAACAGAAAAACTGAGGCAGTATGAATTTGCAGACAACATCTGTAGAGAGAAAGACTGATAGGGTAGACACAACATACATGATGAAAGAAAACTTTCATTGGCGCCTTGCTGTGCATCACTATGATAATGTCCTTATTTCTCAACCTCAGTCTCTGAATGTACTGCAGGGGAGGTCTGAGTCCAGCCAGGTGAGTGTGCCAGGATATGTGCTTGTTGTAGGTGATCTGCGTCCAGGCAGGTTATGTGCATGTACTACTGACTTTATCTGCAGGTTATGTGCATGTACTACTGACTTTATCTGCAGGTTATGTGCATGTACTACTGACTTTTTATCTGCAGGTTATGTGCATGTACTACTGACTTTATCTGCTGTAGAATCAGACTAAAAATAGATGTGCTGGCAGCCATCTTGTGGCACGATGAAGCTCCCCTCCCCCACCCGGCACTCTGGCTTGCATCTGCCTCTGCAGGCAGTAAAGGCAGCTCTCGAGGGACAGGCGAGATGAATTATTTAACAAGCCTAGCAGAATTGCACCCTCATCTCCAGCCGCAGAGACGGGGCCGAGAGCTTGAGTGAAGGATCTGGACCTTTAAACCAAACAATGACTAAAATCCGATGGTTATGCAAAATTACTATAACAGAGATTTAGCATCGTGTCGGTTTTAGTATTGTCATGATGAACAGTGTATGGGATGTATATACTGATGTATGGGATGTATATACTGATGTATGGGATGTATATACTGCACTGCTGTAAAAAACACAACACATAATAAATGACGCACCTGATATTGCAAAACCGCTGAAACCCACAGCTAGTACCAAGAATGAGATGGCCATTCCTTTACTGTGAGAGTACCCCACTATTAACAGCAGGGTGGCCTCCATACCAAAACCTGTGAACACCAGGAACCATGACATTGGGATGTTATAGCGGTGATATGAATTCAGTACAACCGTAAATACAAAAATCTAAATGTTTATAAATAGAGTTGCAAGTAAAATGAATTTTATTTTTACTTCCAGAATCACAGCATATTTATTACAATTTGATGACAGAACATCACCGTGTCTCTTCTTGGGTCCATCATAGATCAGTTCAGCACCAAGGACAGTTCTTCTTACACAGATGGACAGCTCAGACAACACTCCTGTGGATACTGAAGTTCTTTGTATTTTATTGGCTGTATCATTACACATACCTCCACAATTCATAATCTTCCGGACGTTGGTGGTGGACATGAGGTTCTTACTGCGCAGGTAATCTGCTATTTGTCCTCCAATGGGTACAATAATGGTCATCACCAGATGAGGAAGCGCTGACAACATACCAACCTGGAGAAAGACACGTCCGTTTAGATCACTGGGAAACACATAGATATTTTATTCAAGAACAACATACTGAAGTCACTGAGTATCATTGAGACATGATGTACATTCATTTGAACATATTAAAATAGGATAGAACTGACCTATCGCTACTACAGGATATGCTGATGGAGAATTTGCTTTGAAAACCAAAAAACCTCCTTGTGCCAAATATATAAATATAACTGGATCATTAAGGGAGTCAGAACCAAGCTCCTGTAATTTAAACTACCTCCTCACATTCATCTATGAATATTCAACACAACTTTAATTATAACACGAAGTAAGTTCAAATCAAAGAATAATCTGCATCACTACAAACATATCACCAAAAGATCAGTACTGTGATATTAATTACTGTACATTCAAACTTTGGGTCAGCAAAAATAATAACTGACACACATACTGGCTTTGATGACAAAGAGCTAATGAATAATTCATTTAACCAGCGATCACATTAACTCATTTTAACTGGAAACATGCTGTCAGAAAAGGCCCATAAAACTGAGCACAAACAAAATAGCCCAGTAAATGCTGCACAACCTCAATGTTCTCTGAGAAAGGGAGCTGGCAGAAGATTCATCGTGCAAATCCTTGTCTGCAAAATTGCAGTTCATAGAGTGCTAACAGGATAGTTGTGCCTTGCCTTGCTTATCTCAAAGCCAAAGACCTCCTCAAAGTACGCCGGCTGGCTGATGAGCAGGAGGTAGAAGGTCCAGCTCCTGCAGAAGTTGGCCACGATGATTGCATAGACAGGCATGGAGGTGAAAAACTTCCTCCAGGGTGTCTTGAATTTCTGTAGGCCAGAGAGGCAGTAGTAAGAGTGGCAGGGACAGAGGCCAAGTTTACCTCTACTGCTCAGAATAGGAATGGCATTTGTGTAGGTACTCACTGTAAGCAACATATTACTGTCAGTGCTAAAAGCAGCTTTGATAGACACCATTGCTGAGTTTGGTCAATAATTGTGTGCTGGTCCTCAACGCAATGCTCTCAGGGACATGGTGACATTTAGGCAAAAGATTTTAAATGGCAGCGATATTTGATTAGACAAAATGTCTAATGCATCAAAGTTTCAAAGGATCATTAAATTTGTATTTCAGCACAGTGATTTATTCACTTTGATGGCCACTACCAGATGGCTCCTGCACCGGTAGGCTCCTGTGCCTTTTGATACATGGTGCAGAAGGGATGAAATCATCACTTTAACTTGCATGATTGTTTATGTTAAAAAAAAAACAATAAACTTAAGCTCTGACTATATAACATACAAGGAAGGAGCTTAAACATTAAACAATGAGTAAAGTGTTATTCTGTTTGGGTTACACTTGAACCTTAATTTTCATTAAAGTAAAGATCCAGAGAATTTCTGTAAAGGTGATTTTCTGTAAAGGTGACGGACATGTTTTCATTACAGCAATTTACTCTTGAGTAAAAGAAACATTGAGTGATACTGAGGAGAGAGGCCAGCTCAGGGCAGCAGACGTCAAAACAAGTGATGTGACTGATGGGCTCTTCATCAACCTGACTGATTTAAAAAAGCACAACAAGAAAGTCCACAATCTCTCTGGCCTCTGCCACTCACAAATGTTTTTAATTTTTTCAAGTATTAAATTAACAGCTTCTTTCCTAAAAGAATTAAACTGCTGTGGGATTTAGCATTTGTCAAGTTTTAAGGTGGTCTTATCATAGCAGGAGTGCCTTGCTCGATAAAAAGGATCTCACAAAGCAGTTTACTTACACATAATCGACCATTCAGTCTTTGTGCTTCCATCCTTGTGTTTTGTGCAACAACTTCCTAATGAAGGATCAGTTTGTTTACTGGAACCCAAGGTGATGCAACACCTTGATTATTTCCGTGGTAACATCCCTCACCTCTGCAGGTCCTAGGAGCTTGGCACTCTCTCCAATGCTCTCTTCAATGTAGCAGCGTTCCTCGTCCGTGATGGTGGGGTGCTCTGCAGGACTCTCATAGGACACTAGGATCCAGAACATGTACCAAACAATGCCGAAGCTCCCTGAAATGACAGAGAGAGAGAGAAAAAAACCCAGAGAGAGTTAGAGAGAAATAGAGGCAAGTTGTTACCATATTGCAAAAAGAAAGGGAAAGAGGTATAGAGCTGGAGAAGGGGTGAGTAAGCCCATGTACCTTTGTTGGATAAAATTATAGATACTTATATCAAATGAGTTATAGATGCACATATACTATACATTTAATGAAGCAAGTATAAAAAAATATTACTAGAAAGATTTGATCTGAACAGCTAAGTTGGAGAAAGTCTCTGTGACTGCTGGTGTCTGCTGGAGGACTGGAACTTGGGAACAGAAGTGAAAAAATCAATAGCAAATCCATGGGCTTGTCACCATTCTGCTGTAAACACTGGAGCTGGATGATCAACACTGACGCAGTCACCATTCAGGACAAACTATGTATCCTCCACACATCCGTGCATACAAGCATGTAAACAAACATACAGAATGAACATACTGACGTGTACAATTTATCGCATCTCTGATGACATTACAAAACTCACCGTAGACGTAGAAGACAGAGGACCAGCCCGTGTACTGCACCAGGATGCCAGCCAGAGGCATGGCGATGACAGCGCCAGCGTAGGAGCCTGTGGAGAAGGGCTCGATGTCATCAAAGTCAGGTCACTCCGAAACACTCCTCAGAGGAGGTTCCACTTGTGTTGGGCAAATGCCAACAAAATCAAAGAGACCATTTCTTTCTGCACCATATGAATGTTTGACGCCAGTTCCGTACTGAACGGGTCCCAGACCCACCCTCCCCTCGCACTAAAGCCCACAGGCATGTTACTAAAGCACAGCTCTGTGAACTATGTGTGTGTAGGTGAGGCCCTAACCTGAGGGAAGCTGATCTGCAGGACTGAGAGCAGAACTCACCTGAGTAACGCAGAAGATGAAATATAGAATATGGTCCAATATTTTGGGCATAAGAAGAAGACGTTTTATAATAATTCTAATAAAAACATGCAAAATGCCAAAAACACAAAGATGAATAATGTAAAAAACATTCCATGATTAAAGAAACACAAAGGTAAAACATAAACAAAGATCATGCATAAACAAAGACAGAAAAAGCCTCAAATTTCTCAAATTCTGTACAAATCCAGAAAATAGGGCATAGAAACACTATGGGGTCTGATTATAAAGTCAAACTATGGAGATCAACCACATTGTAACTGTGTCCAATAAATAAATAAATAAATAAATATAAAAAGAGAAATTCATAAACATTGAATGGAATTGTTTTGAGTGTTTGGATAAATCTGTGCTCACCACAAAAGGATGTAGTGGCCAGACGGCTCCTCTCCAGAGGCGGGGCCCATTTACTCCAGATACCATGGCATGCTGGGTAAGTCACTCCCTGTTATATAATAATATTATCATAATCACAACCATATACTTAATTATTATTTTAAAGCATATGTATATTCTTAAAGAAAAGTACATAAACTGCAACAAAGTCCTTGAAACTTAGACCAGGAGATACGCATTTAGATAAACTGATATTTTATAATCTTTTGTTGACTGAACTAATTTCAAAATACAAATTTCAGAGGTGATTTTAGAGGTAAGGCAAAGAAGTACGTTTCACTGTAAACTGTTCATGAGAAATGAATCAACGTTCGGTAGGACACATCAGTTTAGAGCATTTTAATATCACACGATGATATTAAATGACATGACATCTAGTGCACATTCAGTTATACTGTATATGGCGTTGATGTAATTGGTGATAAAATCCATATTTTATTTATGTTAAAGAACAAGTTCTGCAATCGCAAGCGCAATCACGTGCGTTTTCAGAACGAGAAAAGCGCGTCTTATTTTCATCTGACCATCAGACACGCTCAAGAGCCTAGGAGACACAGTGAGTCGTTACCTCCACCAGCCCTTGTAATATCCTCACGAAAATCACACAGCCGTAATGGACGCGTGCAGCTGAAGGAATGAACATGTTGAGGGTCGAGGTAAGAACGATGGCCGCCCCAAAAACCCTGAGCAACAGAAACATTACCTTGGGGTTAAACACTTATAATGCGAAAATAGACGAAAATGTGACGACTTTAGGATTTAAGTCAGAAATGAATGTACGTATTAAAACACTACAGCTTCCACTTATTATTTTTACAATCTTTTCAAATAAGATTTCCACAGGCAACTATTCCAAATTCGTATGAGAAAGAAAACAGTTTTCAGAATATTCTTATTTTCATCAGTATATGACACCACATTAATACTGTCAAAATGTTATTTTCATGTTTTTGATAGATAGGCCAATATTTAATGAATGATAATATTCGATCAGAATGAGTATGCTTATATAAAAGAGAGGCAGAGGGAGGTCCTTTTCTGAAGTGTAGCAAGCGAACACAATTTTTTCTCACGTCTAGTCTACCTCTCGAGACTGGCACCTCCACCTGCCACAAGCTCGCGGGAGGTTAGCAGCTTTAATCGGATTGAGAGAGCTCTCCTGCACAAGATCACTGATTCGATTATAACACTGTGTCACCCAAGACTCGAAATATGTTTTGGAATCCACGGAAAATGTTTTTTTAAACGAATTGACAAAGAGAATAACAAAACAGAGCTCACATGCATTTACATTAACATTCTGACCTCAGCAACAAGAAAATCGGGAAGGGGGTGTGGTCGTTCACGCTCCTGAACCTTTTGCTGTGTATCAGTCTGGTCTAACGGATTTTTTTTAATTTATCAACAAACGGCACAATAAAAATATCCGCATTTCATAATTGTTTGTATTATTTATGGAAGATGTGCAAGCCAAGCCCTTTGGCAACGTCGCCTAGGCTGGTCGCCATGACCCCCTCACTGAACAGATTAGACGCGACTCGCCCCCCACCCCCCACCCCCGGGAGCTCATTAACAGGTGGAGGAAGCCCGGCGGATCACAATTCAAGCCAATTCCTGCTCCTCCCGCTGGGATGAGAGCAATAGTCTGCGACAGTCTGCAGTCAAGGCCAATGTTCCCGCTACGACGGCCTGCTGACCCTTTACCTTGGTCCCTAGCCTTGACTTTCGTTTCTTGGTGGTTTTCCTCCTTTTATCAGTAACAGAACAATATTAATGGGCGCTCGTTGTGTAATGTGTTGATATAATTAAAAATATATACTAATGAACAGCCATGATAGACTATTTTTTGGATGCCGTAGTCAAATAAAATGTAAAAAGATACCCTGCTTTCTTTACAATTTATGTAATAATCGTCATACCCATTATAGAATAACTATATATTACGTGTCATACTATTTCAATCTCCGTTTACATCAATCAAATTGTATCGAAACCATTTTATGAAAGTCCTATACAAATGTCAAATAAAATCATGAAAGAACACAAAATAGCCAGTATTAACTCATGACTAATAGACTACATAAATTTATCGTAAATAATTTAATAATTTGATGAATTATGTGTAAATATACCTGTTAGCTGCTAGTCGGGAGGATATATAACCTCCGGGGATTTGTGTTACAATGTAACCCCAGAAAAATGATCCGTGGATCATCCCAACGGTTTCCGGGTCCCAGTTAAATTTTGCTTTCTAAGAAAAAGCACAGAATAGTTAAATGCACTCTGACACGTGAACAATAATCAAAGTAAAAAAAACACCTGCGTCGAGGAAACAGTGGATAAGCTACTCGATTAATTGTTGGTAGCCATTTCTCATTTACTTCCTTATTTTTTCATTAAAGTGAATTTGTTCTAAGGTTTATAATACCATATAGAGATATATCAGATAGATATAGATAGACAGATAGATATATCAGACAGACATACAGATAGATACATTATAAACCTCTTGTTGATCGCTGAGGAAAACGTTTAAAATCAGACCATCCAAAAAATTATTATGGATCAAACTAGTCTATCATCTGTGTGTGTGTGTGTGTGTGTGTGTGTGTGTGTGTGTGACAGAGAGAGAGAGAGAGAGAGAGAGAGAGAGAGAGAGAGAGCGTGTGTGCGTGCCCGCACTGAGGGGTGGAGGGAAGGTTAAGGAGGGAAGAGGGAATCACATGACTGACGTAGACGTTACCTATAAAAAATCCATACACACCTCTTTAATTATGATTTTCCCGTTCTGGTGAATTGTACTGTTGTTAACCATGCTCACAATGGCCACGCCCAAATTGCACCGAATACCGAAGGAGATGCAGAAACCAAGGCCACTCATGATGGCAATGATATAGCGGCGCGGGAGACCGAAACACGTGCAGTCGCACAGAGGTGTTTTCCTTTCTGTGGTTTGACTGGGTCGTCCATCTTCGGTTAGTTCGATGTTTTCTCCAGTTTTCTGCCGCTTTTCCAATACCCTGAACAGGGAAAATCATTTATAGAAGAATCATCCTAAGAACATGATACGCCAGATGTTCGCGGACACCATGAAAACAGCACTGGTCAATAGTCGTTATAAATAGTGCAGCAATGATACTTTGAAGTAAATAAATATAAAATGAATAATCAAATGTATATAGAGATATTTTACCACCATGATCTGTTTTCTGGATTTATTCAGATTACGAACAGGTTTTACGCAGCATGGGAACCTTTTTTGCACCGTATTCATCTTTTTTTCACAGGCAAACTAAGCGTATTCGCTAAAATACCCCGTTGCAATAAAAAGAGGACAATACAGCTGTAGTTCTTACTACTTGAAATCGAAATCAAGTCAGCAGTGTCCAGCCTAAGTTTGGGAGGCCTGGCCTGTTGTTCAGGGAGCCTCAGTACCGCATTGCAGCACTTGGGTTCACCTTCGCCCTGTTTGCGTTCACACAGGCTCGACGTTTCCACATTTTAACAAAACACGAATAGAAGGACGCGATCGTTCATTATCACTGTTAACACATAGCTGTACGTGTAAATGAATTTATTGAAGAATTACAGTCTTACAGCAGGTCGAGTTCGTGTGCCTGCATCGAATTTGATGGAACATCAAGATTAAATTTCGTTTTAAAAAGTGAATATTCGATTATGTCTTATATGATATTTTAATTCATGATGTAGTTTCACACAGCACATTTAATAAATTATTTATAATAATCTAGACATAATTACGTAGTAATTTTGATCTTCATTGAAATGTGTTTATGGTGTTAGTATAATAATTTGCATTCCATTATTTAGTTTGAAAAAAGACACTGTGGTCGAACAAACAACTGAGTATAAAAACGAAAATAAAACCAGATGTTATAACAAACCCATTTTATACAGGAACAATAACGAACTGTAGCCACAAAGTCGAAATTGTACATATTACAGATTAACATTAATCTAACGTTAACGAAAGTTAATAAATGCCTTCGTGTGAAGACATTTAAATGTAACTAGTATCGAGGTGATTTAATTGACGTTTCCGGATGCATAGACCAACGTAGACTACCACATTGTCAGGCTTCGCCCTTTTATGTAAATTATTTAAGGCACCTCCGGATGGACTCTAAAAATGTAGGACTCTGGGGATTCTCTGATCGAACGATTGCAATTCAATAACCAGTTCTTTTCTTGCAATCAGTTGGTTACAAGTCTTCGACTTCTCCACATACCCCACATTCCACTCTGAATTGTGTATAATTACTGATTTTCGCACGTTTTTACGACGCAGGACACCGATACTGGCTGGGAAACGCTATAAATATGTTTTCAACAACGTCGCGATATCCTCACCTGTTCTTTTCAAACGCTTTGCTCTTTACAGAATTCCCGGCAATTTAAGATGTTACGAGGAGATGCCGTCACCATACATGCAATGTGAAACAACTTTCTAAGAATCACATGCGGGAAAATTCTAATATTAGATTATCTTACTTGTACACATGACCCAATGTCTTCCCCGCTAGTTGCTTGAGACCTTCTTTGCTGGGATTAAAACCAGACTCCCTCGGAGTATCCATGTCCAAACTTGATAATCCCTCGATTATTTTCGTTAGTGTTAAAGTATCATGTCACGAAGCGAACTGGTCGAACATACCGGACAGACAACCAGCGTATCTATGATTAAATCTGACAGATACGGAAAACGGTCCTCAGAAATAGACGATGTGCGCTGAATGAAAAAAAACCTCCTACATCTGAGACAAATCAGAAGTGGTTTGGTCCTCTCTATTCAGAATGATAAATTCGTTCTTTTTGCGTACTATAATCGTATCCAGTGCCATCTCGGTGTTACTCAAAATGTGATCTTTTCAAACCGGAGAAAAATTAAGTTATAACAAATTGAAATTTAACAAATGAAAAACTATAACGACAGAGTATGAGCGTGTGATCGAATAAAATGTAGTTTCTTGTTTATCGGTTCTGCCTCCAGTGGAGCGGGACAGTTGAGTTGCTGCCTCAAGAAACTAGAGGCTTTCAGCACCAAGGTCAGCGAGAGCCTCGTGCTCAGCCCAGCGGCGCGTGGTGCCCGACACTCCTTATCCACCGAGGCGCGCGCTACACGCTAGGCGGATCCCCATACTCGTCAATTTGCCAGCGATCGACTGGACTGGGAGGGGTTAGAGAGGTTGGGAAACATACGCGATCCATTCCGGTTTTGTTTTTAGAGATTCCATTTGACCTTTAGTAACAGATTAATTGCGACAGGAATACCTTTCAGTTAAGGTTCGAATCTATAATGTTCACATTCAAACCTAGTATGTCCATAAGTGTGATGTTTTTATATCAAAGGCCATGCAAACCTCCTGGGGGCGGTGCTATGGAAACCGAATGGAGCGTTTCCCCCTTCTAAAATCGTGCTTCTCTGAACGTAAAAATGCATTAATAATTCGAGCACAGCTCTCACTCTCTGCATACGTTCGCCAAGGAGAGCGAGTGTTCCGCATTTTGTCGATAAAAAGTCAAAACACGAAGGCCACTCAAAACTAGTAAACTAACTAAATCGCTTATTTTTTCACTATTCAATGACACATGGTCTATGTAAATGGTCACGTTTATGTCGTGGTACATCAAAGACTATAGAAGGACTGAATTATAGCAACACTATTATCGTCAGAAGGCACATATCGACAAACAGGTAGTAGGAGACGCTCTAAGTGAACTAGTGTCGCCACCTAGCGGCCGTTCTCCAAGCATCAACACAGATCCACTCGAGCGTCCAAAGACGGACACGCGTACAAACGCGTCATACACGTGCACATGATCATACACAAGCGCATCGTCTCTCTTAAGGTTTTTATTTGGCAGAACTCTAATGGAATGCAAATAAACATTTTCTTACTAAATATGTTCCTTTTACAATGATCCACAAAATTAAAGCATTAAGATGATACCAAGATTGTAAACATTTAAATGCAAATCACCTTTCATTGAAGAAAAAAGAAAAAAAAAGACTTTAGCACCATTATTAAAATTAAATAAAATACATTTTTCATAAATTGCTAGAGAGACTAATATCACAAGGGTAAACAGACGTTTTAAGGCAAACGTGGGCATTAGATTTATGGTTCCAAATGTACACAAGTGAATACAAAACTGACAACTACACACACTGTCAGCTATTCTGATCAGTTTTCTTCTTATATTTTTGGGTGATTCATTTGCCTGAGAAAGTTTAGGACACAGCCACACCTGTGCCTACAACATAATATTTAAACTAAACTGCATCTTAACATAATTCACATTAATGCAAGAGGACAGTAAAGCATCATTTAAAACATCATCAATACAATCAAAATACAAAATAAAAGCTACGATTGCTAGACCGTATAAATAAAATGATTAAACCAAACTCACATCACATGGAGCACAACACACAACACACACAGGGGTACGGCAAACCACACGCACAACACACACAGGGGTACGGCAAACCACACGCACAACACACACAGGGGTACGGCAAACCACACGCACAACACACA
>JAOXYF010000020.1:8480326-8505714 GCA_028565775.1 Sternarchorhynchus goeldii | reverse complement strand
CACACACCTGCTATATATACACACACACACACTCTATTTTACACCTTTATTTTTAGTAAAGCCATTTCAAGTACTTCATCATGTAAACTAACATTTTACCTGTAAATCCTTTGACTTAAAATGAGAAGTACGTTATATATAGATTATGATTATTGTTATTATTATTATTATTATTAAGACCAGGAAGAGCACATCCCTCCAACCCCAGTCGTGGAGTAACCATATCTGCCCTTTGGGGGTGTGTGTGTGTGGTGTGTGTGTGTGTGTGTGTGTGTGTGTGTGGACTCACGATCCTGTTGCGTGTGGAGGGGGGAAAGAAGGTCTCCGTGTTGCTGATGAGGAAGAAGTCGACCTTCCTCTTGTCAAATGGCGCAGTGAAATAGTCGGGCTCGGGCTTCATGATGTGCGTGGGCAGGCGGAAGGGGTGCGTGAGCCACCCCAGAGGGACATCACGCCCCTTCGGGATGTCGCTGACCTTGAAGGGCACCTTTATCTTCAGCACGTCGGCGTACGTGGCCAGCACGTCCCACGGTGCATGGATCTTCAGGAAGTAGGTCTTACGGTCGTCCGACTCCTGTGGACCCAGGAGGCAGGAGAAAGAAGCAGAAGGGCAGAATGAAAATGAGGAAATTCGGTCACCTGATTAATAACGTAACGAGTGACCACGATGCAACAGTAAGACACAGTTCATATGATTGAATCAGTTTACCTTCATCAGTAGTAAAGAACTAAATAATAATCAATTTTGTTGAAATTCTATGCATTTCAGATCAGAGAAGTCTTTAAAAGGGTCTGGGCATGGCAAAGAGACTGTTTACTCATTGGCCTATAGGGGGCGTCTGTGCATTTTAGTTCTGAATCTTACCCATTTATCAGTCTCCAGTGCCAATCCAGCCTTCTCAAGGTTTGCTTCGAACTCCCGTCTTCTCTCCTGCAGCAAATTCGGCAAAAATACATGAATTCATAAGTACACACACATGAAAGCAAACACAATTATAGAGCATTAAACTTGTAAAGGTCTAATTCCAGTAACCATGATCTTTTTTCTTTCCCCAACCTCTCTCTCTCTCTCACACACACACACACACACACACACACACACACACGCTGTTATGTGTCTAAACATAAAACACCACCAGCCTAAACATAAACCAAACATTCTACCCTTGGTGCATATCATTGTACATTATTTATAACCACTGATCACCTGTAACTGGTCTTGACCCCTTTCTCCAAGGATAATAAACTAAACAGACTTGCATTTGTTCCAACCAAACAGAGACACATCTGATTCTGCTTAGTTAATCAATCAGCCTCCGTGTTCTAAGAACCGACTGGTGTTACTGCGGATCCTCCTGATCATGATGAAAACATGTGGTCACATCAGCCCATGGTGGATAAGATCTCCTGTTCCACATGGGGCCCTTGGGAGGGAGATGAAAGGAACAGCCTGTTCCTGGAGCAGGTAATGTAATAAGAGAAAACCAGCCCAGAGACAGCAGGGCATCACAGTGCTGCACATCAAAGGAAACCAGAGCTGCACATCCAGCACAACAGAAACAAGTCCAACGCCACCAACATGACGCTATACGACAGGGTCCTGAACTGGAGTCAGCCCTCATCTTATGGTGGGGGTGGAGTCAGCCCTCATCTTATGGAGGGGGTGGAGTCAGCCCTCATCTTATGGAGGGGGTGGAGTGAGACGGTGTGATTACTTTTGATAAAATAATGCCAGAGGTGTGCACCGAGGTGAAATGCAGGTTGAAAGCTGTTTGAGCAAATTTTCCAATATTTGCGGCTAGTGATGTTGAACTGTGGACAGTGGATCCACTTAGCAGGATAGAAGCCAGAAGAAATGGAACAGAGACAAGCCAGAAGTCTTTCTTACCCAGAAGTCTCTGTTTCTCCAATACCGTTCACATGGCACAATCATCATCATTTGTCATGTGACGGCTGGGTTCGTTTCCCAAGCCCCACGGTATTAACTCATCCTATAAAGTGCAGATGCAGTGCACTGATCTGTGATCATACAAGCACGTGTTTCAGGACAGACATCGCAGCGCGTGGAACGGCGTGACATCAGGGACCTACCACCTTCTTGTCTCCATCTTTGTCATCGACGTAGGACAGAACAAAATCTATGCGACGAACACCATCTCTGAAATACACAGAGTCCCTGCCACGGCCCAGCTCATCAATCTAAAGAGAGAGGAGAGAGGTCAAAGGTGAAAATATACCACACACACTTTATCTAGAATGAACAAATCTATGACAAGTTCTTTCAACCAGTCTACTCACACAAACATCAAACCAGTCACATTTTAATACCAGTACATAGCTTAACCCTAATCAGCACATACAATTAATATCAGTACCATATCAATATAATTTGCACCACATTAGATTTGACATTTCAATTTGATATTTAGACGTCTTAAATCAGTCCTGATTCCACCTATAGGAACACCAGTAAACAAAACACGACGAAACCAGATTTACTTTAAAAATGGTGTTTGAATCTGCACTGATTTCAGTAGGTAGAAACAGAAATGTTGATTATGAACGTCGACTCAAACCGAGTTAGAGATGAATGACCAGAGTACCTTTTCGTTTTCACCAGGACACCATCACTCTATTAACATCTGACAATATAACAGAATGAATTAGGTGCACTGCAACACCACAAAAGAGTAAGTGAACTTGTGCCCATGTAGTTGAAGCATCACACAACGCCTCTCCTGGGACATTCCTAAAAATCTCAGTGAGGAGGAAGGAACATTGTCCACTGGGGCGCGGCAAGTGAAGCGAGTCGCTGGAAAACTGAACAAAACAGGAACAATTGTGACACGTGGCTGAGAAGAACATGCGTGATAACAGGAACAGAGAGCTGAAGGTCCGTGTTGCTAATAAACACAGAACATAAGAGGCAGGTGGGTACCAACCCTGTAACTGTAAAACTGGTTTGTAACTAGTAAGTTCAATGAAAACTGCCAATACCTCTGAATCTTTTCTCTCGTTATATTAATAGTCTTGCAAAATGATTTTGCACATTTTACAAGGTGTATGACTCTTTACCAACTTACTGGTTACTGGTTTTAGTGATTTACCAGCACCAGGCTGCCTAGAGCAGATATGGTTTAGTCAGTCGAGCTTGTTGGGTGAACAAAATGTACAAAAGGTTAACATGATTAGCTTTATGTAGATAGCTAGGGGAATTTATTTAGGTGAATTTCCCAGGCAAGTAGTTCTATAAAAATGAAAAAAATATAAATAAATACAAACCAGGCCCCCCTCAACCTGAATGCGTTCTGTGTTGAGCCCAAGCACGTCTTCCAACACAGACGGGCGTCAGAGCATCAGGGACTGCAAGATCCAGACACGTCATCCTCCAGCTCTGCCGTGTCCACTGCACGCTTAAAACCCACTCGAATGGCTATTTGTATTTAAGCGATTATCAAAAAAACCCATTCAGACAAACTGGGTGAAGCTTTAGTTCAGACTGGTCCCAGTATTGAACATGGCTAGAAGATTCTGCTTTCATAACTTTGGTGTTTGCAGTCCAGAATGAGAGGACGTTCATCAAACGAGGATATAGTAATACATGTCTGTAGAATTCCTCACAGAGAGACACCTGACCACTGTCGTTATTCAGATACAGGAGGAAACATCATGCAGCCACTGGGCTCAAACCCAGATCCAAAAGTAGAGGTACCATGTGAAAAGCATCAGCAAAGCTATTCTGCTTCTCTTTCTCTCTCTGCACTGTCAGAGGAATAAGGACAAGGCAGGTCCTTTAATTAGACTCTCCTGGACTTTTAATACAAAGTGACAGCACCAGGTATATTGAGAATTTATCAATAATAATACAATTTGTCCACTACTCCATCCCAGAAGAACAGTAAATGAGACTGATTGACTTGAGTCAGCAGGATGTTGAAAGTGTGTGTGTAACCAAGTTCTCCCTCATCTGTCGGACAGTCCTGACAACCGAGTGCTTCTGTGTTTATGTATCTGGTGATGCCTGGGATCTGTGCTGTGCTCCAGCACATTCTGTACGTGCACGACCATCAACTCCACCTGGCAGTTGGACGTCATGCATTCAGAATCTCTTGCAAAGAGGTTCTTTGAATGGTCCAATTCATCGAATACATACTGCCACGGGCATCGTATTGCATGCAGGTACAGTACCAACGCTCGACAGACTACTACAGTACAGTGTTGACAATGAGGGACACATCATGAGTCTTTTGTCTGAGGTAGCAGATGATTACAGTGCCCGTTTGATCTCAGCAGAGGCACGTGGGCCTTTGACGCAGCTAAAAAAAACAACAACAAAAAAACAAAAAAACACAGCACTTCTTTGATATTGGTAAATTTCTCCTCCTAGTGCTTGGTGCTCTGAAGCCACAATGTTCTATTCTGCCGTCACAAATGGTGGGATTATGCACTGCCAGGAAAGTGCCGACTGAACGGGAGAAGACGCCCCTTCCAGAACAAAGGTCACATTTCTTTCAATGTGGAAATACCAATGAGAAGGATAGTTACTCCTCAGCTATTTGGCATGGTGACAAGCTAGCATCCCAAAGTAGCCCTTTTAAAAGAGCTATGATAATTATTCTTGATGGGTTACCATGGAGATGGAGAAAAGATTCTCTCAAAGACTGCCTGATTCAAAGAGGGTAACATCTTTTGTTCACCACTCTCTCCTGAAGCCACTTCAGGTGCTTGCAAGAGCAGAGAAAAGTAGCAAGAGTTTTGCCCAGTTAAACTGTTGTAGTGAAAGCAATAATGAAAGTTGCTCCATAATCATCCACCCACTGATGGAGGCCTTTCTGCTGTATGCAAATGCACTCAGCAGGACAGAGAGACCCGCCCTCATCGCTGGTGTGTCGTCAGATGCGTGTGAAAGCTACCTCTCTACCCTGTCCTGAATTCACGATCCGTTTCACAGAGTGTTTCAACACCCACGCTTATGCTGAAACACGATTCTACTTTCATCAGATTAAAACGATACTTTGAGGGGATTTTATGTCCTCATCCCAGAACACCCCCACCTTTGAAAAGCTTTTGCTACACCTGTATTTGGTGCATGAGAAACCAATCACAATATCATCTGGACATGAAGCAGTTTGTTTCAGGATTTCTCAATCCTTTTTTTCTTCTCACCACTACCCCCCTCTCTGGCTACTGTTAGAATTTATTCCCATTTGAAGTGCATTATTCAAGAGGGAGAACATTTAAAATTTTGTCAACCCTGACCACAGTCTGAAACCAGAAACAGTTATCCTAGCTTCCCATAGAATATCACTTGTGTCAGGAGTGTCGGCGCTCCTCACTCGGGCCACCAGAGGGCGCACGCTCCTGAATACTAACGCACAGCTGATTCTCATTTCCCTTTAATCCTCCCATCTGTATATTGCTTGCCCAGTTGTTCGCTCTTCGTGAAGTACTGCTGAATTCCTAGTAAGCATACAGGGCAGTTTCTTCTCATGCGTCTTTCTAGTTGCCAGTTCCGTTTGCCTGCTGCCTCTTGACTGTGTTTTGCCTTTCTCTTCCTGTACTGTTACCTGGTCTCTCCGTTTACTCACGGTCAACCTCGGGACTGTGGTTTTAGATTTTCCCCATACTGCCTGTAAGAATAAAATCCTTTACCTGCAAATGGATCCTGACTCTGCAACATCTCTGCAGACATATTGTTATAAACTAAAGTACAGCAGCACCAAGCATCGTTAATAGAAGCAGAACATTCCACAAGATAAGAAAGTCACCAGCTTTCCACATTAGACACAAACAATTAAGAATGTACTGCCGTGCTGTAATACTAAGACTGGCAGAGCAACGGACAGCAGTTTGATTTCCCCATTACACACACATCAGCAGTATCCTATAATAACAGCAGTAAACTCCATCATTAATGCCATCCTATACTGTACAAGTTAATTCAAATAAACATACTTGGATATTTTCAACCACACAGTTTATTGCAGGTTGAGCCACGGCCTCCCAGTCCAACGTGCTGAGATTGGAACTGTAGCAGGTGAGGCACTAAAAGGTCCCTGTTCTTCCAGTCCTGCTGCATCCAAACATGCGTTCACACCTCCCCACTTTCACTCACATACAAGTGTTTTACATACATATTATAAGTCATACAAGATCTACCCATTTAACTCGTGGAACTTTAGATCTACCCCAAAATCTGTAGTTTTCTTGCTCAGTGTCATTACCGCTACTAGAAAGACATTAGGGCACTTTTTGCACAGATGCAAGGTTTTTACTCGATTAGGTTTTGACTGGATTAATCAAATGGTTCTTGATCTGAACCCAAATCCTTCCATGGCAAGACGGATCAGTAACTGCAGGAAGGTAGAATGACTGACACGTACATCCATGAACCAATGTAATTATAATGTTACATTAACTAAACAGGAGAGTGCTCACATTAAAACATTAGATATTAGCATGGAAATGTGCCAGTAGCAGGTGCCATGAATATGCTTCACACCACTGTACAAAATTAGATTTTTAACTCACAAAACAGCATTCGGCTAAAAAGATCTCAATAAGTGAGGAATGGGCAAAGTAATAAACGTGGATAAAAGTGGAAGGACGTAGCTGCCAAACGCTCTGAACCACCTAGAAGCCAAAGGAATGAAATGAAAGACGATCCAAAAGGATTAGTTTCAGGCGGTTTGCCTGCTTCTTAGGTTTACTAGTGGTTCACTATTAAGAACCCAAGAGAATGAACTACTGAACTTCATTTGATTTTACTGACTGCCAGGGATCTACTCAGGATCATATTTTAAAAGGAGTCACATCCTGACCAGAAAGGAATCAGAGCAGCAGTCAGTTGTTGACCACAATCATGGACCTGATGTGAATTAACAAGCCTATGTAAATAAAACTAGCTGGTTAATAGATATGCATGTATGCTTAAATTATGCTTTAAACAAAAAAACATCAAGAATCAGGTGTTTAAGATGTTAAAGAAGAACACTTCTAATGTCCTTCCCATCTATACTGAGACTTCCAGCCACAAAAATACAGAGCTGAGACAGACATCACCAACAAGAGGAGATTTTTACTTTTCCACAAGTAAAAAAAAATAAATGAATACATTTCTCTTATAGAGAAAACCCTGTTCCCAAGGGAGGCAGCAAGTCTCCTGTTATTCGAGCTCTTTGTAGCTCATAAGGTTTAGAAGAGGATATGCACAGCAACTCTGAGTTTGGTGAATATTTGTTCTTCATAATGTAAGTTACAATGTGAGACTACATACAGAAAGATGTGTCAGAATTATAATAAAGACATCATCTTATGACACGAGTACAACCAAAATTTAATGACAAATGTCTTCAAATCTCAAACAAACATGGTACACAACAAATGTGTAATGAATAAATATACCATCTCGCCAATCCAAAGACTAAATCAAAATGAAATATTCTATTTTAAATGCACATGGAGCCTACAGTCCACATGTCCTTTGCTCAGCAGAAGTGTAAACATGAATTTAATTTGCATACCTTGATATGAGCTGGCATGTTGCCTGTAAACCGCTGGTATGTTAAGCTGGTGTGTTACGGCGAGTGAACAGCAGGCCGCATGCTCAGTGCGGAGGCTCGCAGGACTGTGAGCTTCACGCCCACACCACACATAAAAGCATCGTGCTCTTACTGCCCTTCGTACAGCCCCGAGTCACAGCTAGAGGGCCAGATCTTCATTGGCTGCTTGCCCTGCGTCCAGCTCAATGTTTTAATGCTTCTTGTGAAATGAGGAACTGTGCGGTTTATCCTCAGGATCAAGAGCTTCATCCAGTTTCAACCAGCAATTCACAGGAACTTGTCTTTTGTGGTTTTGTCTCCAAAATGCTGTGCAGTTTGAAAATCAATATTAGCCCCAAATACGGACGTGTCTCGTAGAACTATACGACAAATTTGGTGATCTAGATTAAGCCTTCTCTTTGATGACCATTTATTGACTACAGAGTACCTACAATGACCTGCAGCTAATTTAATTCAAGACTAAATAAACCCCCGACGAGTTCTCTACTAGCAACAGTTAGTCTGAGATTAGCAATGTTGTAAGAACAATCAGTTGGTCCCTCATTATAACAGAAATACTGCATCTTCAGGACTCACCTCCGACGCCTAGCAACAGGCAACAAAAATCTTGAGCAAAATAAAAAACAGCTTCTGGCATGACATGTCCCAGAAAACATCATCCACGGGACCTCAGCACAAACACATTCTCCCTGTCCATCTGAACTCAGGACCTTTACTAAATACAGTTGTAATTTCAAAACATCCGACCTGAAGTAATTGCAAAAGAAAAGATTTTCCCTGGTTAACATGTCAGAGTTATACCCCGGGCTATATGGTGATATTTTTATTTACTTATTTTATAAATTAATAAAAAATTATTTCCGATAAATTACTCTACATAACACAAACAGTATTACAGAACTAGAATACAGCCACACACTGGCAGTGGTCTGATTATACACAGTATAAGGAAGACTCTCATTACACAAAGAGCTTAACCCACATACCCTTGGCTATGAGCAATCATGGGGAGTGTTGCCAGGCTTCAGACAGCACCATTAGTTTGTGTGTGTGTGTGTGTGTGTGTGTGTGTGTGTTTGTGTGTGTGTGTGTGTGGGTGTGTATACAGGTCACACATTCTCACATACCCACACACCGAGGAAACAACTCATCATAACAGATTAAACTGAAATCAAGTACTAGTATCAAATGAATATTTTTGTATTTGATAAACTAGAAGGTCAGAAAACCGATGACAGAAATGTTGGGTCATATGTGGTTGGATGTGCTTGAAGTAGATTGTTGAGTTATTTTGTTGAGTTATTTGCTTGGAAAGAACTGCTGATGATAACATACTGTGCAGCACTAAGGTGAGAGGCATTTCAATGTTGCACCTAATCTAACCTGAAGCACACCTGTAGGGATCATCTAACCTGAAGCACCTGCCAACCACAGCCAGCCATAGAGCCCAATGCCAGAAAGACCCTCGGAAATGTCAGTGGAGAAGAGTCCAGAGGAAGACTCCTTTTTCTGTCCGGCCACAAACTCTGAAGCAAACTCTCAAACAACTGAAGCCCAGAGCCATAAGCAAGAGGCAGCTGTGGAAACTTCCAACCTGTAGAATCCCTGCAGGAACACAACGTTGGCACCTACATGGTAAGAGCCAGAGAGGGTCCATCCTCACTGTTCTGCAGTAATAAGACGGCAAACTAGAAGCCAACATACTAAAAAGCGGATCTTTAAATTTTTTTGTCCTAAAGGATTGGTAGTACTGTGTGTGGGGGAGGGGGTCGACTTACCTCCTTGTGGCCAGGGAGAGGCGTTGCTCTGTCTGAGCCAGAGAGAAGGCTGGCATTGTTATCTGTGGGTGACACAAACAGTTAGATTTGGCAAAAGCATGTGAAGAACAATCTTTATTGCAAGATGGACGAGCCATCACACAGAATACTCAAACACTTCAGATGATCTTAACACTACAACGCTGTTGGTGAAATGTGCCAAAAACGTAAAAATCCCTCATTATAGATATTTTACACAGTTAACAGCAGAGCACTGTTGCTTGTGCAGTCAGTGGACATAACGATCGTTAAAAATGTCACCATCTCTCCCCCGCAGGCACCAGCCTTGCAAACTGAGTCATTCAGATCCAACCAAAACAGACTTCCTGTTAAAGAACCAACACATGCTACATTTTTAGGTTCTACAAGTCAAATGTCAAATACAGAATCCCTGAAGGAATTAAGACTTTTTTCTCCAGCTGCAAAGGAAAAGATGATCTGTGACAGGATAAATCTGCTCCGTCTCCTACACTTTCTGTCTGGCCTCTTAACTGCGAAACACACACACACACACACACACACACACACACACACACACACACACACACACACACACACACAGCAAGGCTAGACGAAACACTCTGCACACAGCCCAGCCCAGCCTGAATATGATTAAACTCATAGTGAGGGGTATGTGGTATAAGGTCTTGGTGTAATATGAGCCTTCATTATGCTGGGTATATTCTACACTGTAGGCATAATAAAGAAAACACTCCCCGTTTCAAACTATACAACAAGCCTTGAGTATGTAAAATAGTCTACACACCCAGCATGGATGTGAAGGGCTGAATGTCATAGAGCATGTTACTGAGTGGACCCTCACAGCTAGGCAGCAGAGAGGTGGTGTGGGTGGAGGTAGGGGAGAGATGCTCCACGACAGGCCATCCGCAGGCAGCTGGTTCTGTGTGTGTGTGTGTGTGTGTGTGTGTGTAGGATGGCGGTGGGAGCACAAAGGCAGACTGTGCAGTAAAGCTGCCTCTGCCCTAGCTGCCACCCTCCCAGACACTCAGGTGAACTGGAGGAGACAATCTCACAAACACACAATCAGGCCTGGACAAGCAACAAGCCAGCATGGGACACAAGAACACGATTAACACTTAACACCAGAGGCTGAGGTGAAGTAGTGGGTCCACACTGAAAACAAGAAGGGAATGAGACTAAATTAGGCAAGGCATGAAAGAAAGAACAAACTAAAGAAATAAACATATTGGTAAGAAAGAAACAGAACTGGGCTCTGAACAAAACGGACATGGACAGAAGAGAAATTAAAGCAAACAAATGGAGAAGATATTTTACTAAATAAGAGAGAGAAGGCAGATAAACAGCCCTTATCGTCAGGGCAACGAGTGTGAAGGAGCCAAGCAGCAGATGGACGACAGATCTGACGGCACATGGAGGCACTTTCTGCCCGTACCTGCCAGGAGGGTCTTCCTGTACCCAGTCAGCACAGCAAAACCATCTGAACCAGGGAGACGTTGTGAAACGGGGAGGAAAAGAAGGAACATATTGGTCGAATGTTAAATATAGAAAATAATCAATGAAAAACAGTTCAAAAGATATAAAGGAAGCGGGTTATGTTAATAGGGACAGGCAGACCGTCTACGAGCCCTTGCTAGTGATGGTGCTGTTTGGACCCTGCCGTCTGCAGCTGCCCGCCTACTCTGGAGGGGTCGGAGAAACCCTTTCAATGGCCTCCACCAAGAATGTACTCCACCCACTATTAACAAACGTCCCACAAGCAGAGGGACTCCAGAGCATTTCTCCACCAGCAGGTTCTTTTGAAAATGCGCATTTTTCACTTGGTTTCACGACGACACCACGTCCCTCCTCCAACACACACACAGTTTCAGGCTGATATAACAGAATAACACCACATGACACTCGAAGCATAACCACATACCACCACAGATATGTCAGTCAGGGAGGTAATCAACCAACCTAGGAACTGAAAACACCACACACCCTTAATGTCAGACTAATGACAACTCAAAGCCACTAGACTACTGTGTGCTTCCCTACATGGGTAAGTGTTTGTTTACAAGATTATTCAAACCGTAGACAAGAATCATGTATTTATTTGTAAATCAGAAACACAAGGCCTCCCCACTGGTAACACAGTTTGAACAGGTGCTGAACCAAGGCCTCCCCACTGGAAACCAGGTGCTGAACCAAGGCCATTCACAAGGTACTTTGTATAGATGTCATTGTTCCACCTATAATATCAGAACTTGATGAATGAATGTTATTTCTTTATAATTAGAAAAGTACATTAACATTCTGAAACTTTAAAAACTAAATATGTGCAGCTGTCCAACAAGAATTTGGTCGTTCCCTCTCACATTATTTTTAAGCAATTTCTCTAAGCAATCAAACTGATCCAGGTAAATGTTCTTGAGAATGCCTATATAAAAGGTAACCATTGTTAGTGGGAGGCAGAGCCCTTTCATAGTCTATGATACCAACAGAAGTTCTGTGATCCCTCAAGAGAACATCCAGTTGTGTTCCTGTTGTCACGGTAGCCAGCCTGGCTGCCTCCCCTGTCTCATGTCTGTGTGGGGATGTGCTCGGTTGTCTCGTCAGTCTAGTGAAGTGCATGTGTACGTCTGGTGTGTTGTGGGTGTGAATGTTCTTGTTGTTGTTATACACCTGTGTCTTGTTAGGGTGAGTGTATAAAAGCGTGCATGTGTCACCCAGTCTTTGTCGGTCTTTGTCAATGGTTGGTAAGTGTTGTTGGTTTGTTGTCTTTGTTAAATCGAAACCGAAATTAAATGTTTTTTTTCTCATATTGCACTCAGGAGTCCTGTTTCACTTTTTGCAGCTCTCAGGGACTCCTGTGAATTCCTGAAAAACAGGAGTCTCCTGAAAACTGAGGTCAAAAAACTGACCCAGAAAGGAGTTGCACTCATGCCTACAGCTCCTAGGAGGACGTTTCATTCCCCGTATTCTTTTATTCATTCCGGCTGCTGTCACATTATGCAGGTCCTCTCATGTTCTCTGTCACTCAGCTAAACTCATGTCTTTCAGTGCCTTTCATACTTCTTGGAACTTGCCACATCCAGAATTTTACTAATGTCGTGGCAGAGAAGGACCCCTTCAAATATACAGCAGTAAACATTCAGCGACACCAAACCCCTTTACCTCTCAGACTCTGAGCATTTGTTTAAACAACATTCTCTCTTACAGATCTGTTTCAGACCATGTGAGCAACTCTAGAAAGGTGAAGTCCTTACCCTTATGCTACAGATATTTTCAGTATTTCATTAAAAAAAATAATACACAGTACAATCGTAATATTTAGAGATTTGTTATGCTCCTCTGTGCCCAAATGTCACCTCACCCCTTTAAAACATTTTATGATTTCAAGTACAGAAAAGACTGGGCACATAGAGATAATGGATATAATTTAAGAGAAACTATGTACATAATAGAATTCAAGAGGAAAAAAGTGAAATTATTAGAGACACTGTACACTTCATTCTTTAACACAATCATCTTAGAATGGAGACCTGAAGGACAGTGATGGCTGCAGAATTATTACACCCATCTCTACAATATTTTGAAGATAAAGGCTGCCACAAGGGTGAGGCCTACTGAGATAAACACATTTTACACTACACTGAAACTATTAGTGGTTCAGAAATGTCAGTTTTGCGTTTTCCACAGAGTGTCTGTGCCGTATGGCCTGGTCTGATAAAGAAAGCAGCCAACAGCAAGATAAACAGGGGAGACCGATGACAGAGCAGCACCACAGGAAGCCACTTTAATTAAACGCATGCAGTTACTCCAGCGTCCTGCAGGACAGCAGACCGGTGTGGAGTGTTAGAGGTTAGAGGTAGAGGTTAGAGTCACTGCAGGTTTATCACCCAGCATCTCAAAGTCTATAGCTGGACCAGATCTGGGTCTTGACAAATTAGTCAAAGTTCAACAAATGTGTGTTTGGTTATGAACACCACCAGCCCACTTCATGTTAGAGGAGAGGGGTGCTTTCTGGACCAACTCACATTCATCTGCGCCAGATGTAGTGTCCAACATCAAGCACTCCGGAAAATAAAGTCGAGTTTAAAAGAAAACTAGAGCGCTGATAGAGCAGACACTACTTTCTATTGGTGTTCTGGGTGTAGTTTCTTCTTGGTTCTCTCACCCCTCTCCTCTATATGTATGACAAGATCCCAGCACTGTTACCAGGAGATCTACATATTATACTGCTGAAGTTAAGTAGGGTTTGTGCTGCCTGCAGAAATTACTTTTATTATGTAGTTAACTACATCTTTATGATGTGGTTAACTACATCTTTATTATGTGGTTAACTACATCTTTATTATGTAGTTAACTACATCTTTATTATGTAATTAACTACATCTTTATGTGGTTAACTACATCTTTCTAGCAGGCTAAGCAGCCCCTTAAATATTGCTGGAACAGGCCACCTGCTGGAACAGGAAAGGACCGCCCTCAAACTTCACAAGGCTGAAAGCATATAATTGCCTACAATGTCCATGTATACTGTACTGTGAACACGGTCACTCACTGGAACCAAAGGGCTGAACACTAAAAACAAACAAACAAACAAACAAAATGCCACAGACTGTTATCCAGACTGTGCTGGTACTATGCATTCGCTTGATGATTAATTCCCCCCTGTTCTACTGTATGATGCTCAGAATAAGACCATCTGCCAGGTCCTATAAAGGTAAATGTTAACACATTCCAGGTTGTGTTCTCCTGGCATCTCACAAACCCAGACTTGTGCATCAGACAGACTCGTCTCCCCAGTGAACACGTCTCTCCAGTGAACACGTCTCCACCAATCCAGAGGCCAGTGTTGGGGATACTTGCCACTTCACACTGCAGTTGAGGCTTGGCTCTGCACAAAATGACTCTGCACTGATGCTTCTTCAAGTAGTTTGGAACGCTGTAGTAACGCTGCACAACAGAGGATTGGTGGTTTCTGCATGCAGTGTGGTTCAGTGACTTTGATCTGTGAGCATGTAAACATCCAGTGTCGGTGCTGCAGTTAAAGTCACTGATCTGTTATACCTGTGCTTGTCTATTGAAACTACGTTATTTTGTACTTAAACGAGCTTAGAAACTGTTTGCATCAGTGTAAAAAACAGAACTATATTAAACCAAACGGTTTCATTTCCACAGTGAGCTGGTAAAGGTGCTGCCTCACACATTCATCCTCTTTGCTGCCGAATGGCCAGTTCTCAAGAGCTTTACTCATCACACAACAAAAGCAGTGTGCAGTCTGAAGAACCAAACAGCATCACACACATCCAAGTAACACACCCACACACTGATACACAAACAAACATGCATGTGCTACGCTAATTTCTCCTGAGCCTTGTTTAAAAACCCTGAATCAACTTAACACAGAGGCTGGGAACAGCAGCCCTGCTGCTGATGCAGTCCGTCTGCGGCCCTGATGGACTTCACCACTCATCACGTGACAATAAGAATCAGCCAAACGTCTTGAGCAATTAAATCACACATCGTTTAGCACAGCATACCAGCATCAGAGGGAAAGCAAACTGTCCATACACTGATACCACTGCAGTACGACCATTACAGTACAGCGTTCCACAGAAAGAAGATTCATCTTAATCTCTCACAAACCTCCGACATGACAAACTGCATTTGCAACCAAAGAGGGATTGTGGCGGAACTCTAGGTGACAAACTTCTTAGTTTAAATTTTCTGTTGTGACAACTGTGTCTGTGTACAGCAGAAATAATCTTTTAACACAACACATTTATACCCAATGGGAACCTGATGCCCACACAATTTCGTCAAGCCATCTGCCATTTGATCCTGATGAAAAATTTAACAATGACCAAGTATTCGAAAAATTCTCTCTGCATACAGTGGGAAAGACTGTAAGTGCGACTCAATGAGGCCTTTGATGAGGGGAGCTGTCTGAACAGAAACAGAACTGAGAAAGGGGTCAAGAAACATTTTACACTGATCTCAGGGCTGATCTGTTAAATGGCCAAATAAATAAACAAAAAATGGAAGGGCTACTTTGTCAAACTTACAACATAGCTTTATTCCTTAAAACAAACAAGCAAAAAAATGACTTCACTCTCAAGAAGCTCTCTGTGCCTACTGAAACCTTACTCATATTCCCATTCAAATTTCAGTAGATAATTACAATAAAAGTCTGAACTGAACTACGCCTTCGGATTGGAGGTAAACTACTAATGTTGAGGAGAAACAGTTACGCAAGACAACTCTGACCTGTTTCTGATGTTAATCTAGAAAGAGATACAGATACAGTCTAGAATGACTGCATGGCAGAACAGAACCAGATACTTCACGACATGCTCTTACAAGCAATCTGCGATTTCAATCAAAGGGATTGAATCTAAAGCAGAAAATTCCCTTCGTATTGCTATTTAGACCAAATACGTCTGTAGCTACATGAATCGCTCGTTATCTAGTCAGGGATCTCTAGTTAGATAATGAGCCCATCTCGACTAGTTAGTTACGATACATGCATAACCACCACAGCTCCCAGGAGTAAAGTTGAGCATCCATGGGTTCCGTACAAGCCGAGCGTGAATATTCTTTTCTGTTTTCAGTGAACTTGGTGGTTGGCCCAGGAAATTAAACGGATCCGTCTATCTAGATCATCGAGGATCCTCACAGCTAGGGTAACGTTTCCTTTCGTAAGGTATTTAGCGCACGATCACGTTTACTTCGCGTTCACTTAAATTCAAGCAGTATTTGATCTAGCTGTTACCCTCCATGTGCGCATCCGCCTTGTTGGTCATCTCTATCAGAGTTGCTTCTTTCGTTTTTCCCGTTATCCTTTTCATCTTCACTAAAAAGTCCACAGAACAGTGGAAGGACTGCGCCAACGTCCAAAGGTCTGGTTCTGCTTCGACGAAACGCTAAGCGTGATACTGTCATTAAAACCTTAGTGTGTTCAATTCGAGACAAAAACACTTCATGAGGAGAAAATCACTACCTCCTGCTCAATTTCTAAATGCTCCACAGAGACGATGCCGTCCTTAAAGGGGCAGGGCTGAGGTGTCAATTACCTTACGTCAGCAGATCTATGTAAGTGTAGAAATTGGCCCTTGGATTTTTTTTAGTTTTCGGTGCGCTTCACTGACCTATATTAAAAATCATATAGTTTCAGAGCAGATCTTTTAAGGATAATATTCCCAGTAGACAACATAGAGGCTCGTTTAAACCCATTAAAGTGGACCAGCTGAGTATAAGGGCATTAACAGCAAATGGCTTAAAATAACCTTTTGTCATGTTGGCTCATGGGAAACCAAGTAACAGAATCTTTGCATCAAATTATAATTAGTTCAGACTTCACTTTAACCATCTGGACAGCGCCACCTACCGCACTCTGGCTGAATAGAACATTGCTGAAAGTGCATTATTCCAACGTGGCATTACTGTCCAAAGAATGCCAAAAGAACCACAACACCAAATAAATAAACAAATAAATAAACAATACTTTTCACACTCACAGCGCCCACCCTAGTGGTTTAAACACTCACAGAATTTACCCTCGTGGATTAAACCTGTGTTGGATTAATTTAAAATAACGTGCATAAAATTACTTGGGTTAGGATTAGGGTTAACCCCTAACGCTAGTTCAGATCATTATACATTTACATTTCATTATAAATTACATTTCTATTTCAATATTTTAGGTGACATTTGTAATGAAGGAAGATATTCTCCAAACAAATCTGACTGGCCGCACAGTATGGACTATGTCTCCCTCTGCTGGTTTTCCTAGAGAAAACACTCTAGTCCTGTGTAACATACATGACCGACTACTGGAGCTCTTTGTACACTAGGAGGCGGGTATATGCATATGTACACTAGAAGGCGGTATATGCATATGTACACTAGGAGGTGGTATATGCATATGTACACTAGGAGGCGGTATATGCATTTTGTTCACAGCGCAACTCAACACGGATAGAGCGAAGAAGAGAAAGACGAACGTAGGCTAAGTTGTAATTTTCTTGCTGATATTACGCACAGTTTTGGGGTTGAAGAAGAAAAGTTGGTTTAATTGTCCGAGTAATCAACGTTTCATACCGTCTGAAAAAGAGCTAGCATTGTTCTGTTTGTTTATTTGTTGTTGTCAGGGAGATTAAATGATCAAATGGCTAGCTAGCTGCTAATGACCATCGCTGTTCGTTATTAGCTGTAGTATGTAACACCCTCGCAGGCTGAGCTGGACCTTGACATTATTTTTTTATTCATATTCTGAGTGCCCATAATAGGCGAGTTTTAAAATAAAGTAAGGACTATTCATTGACTAGCAAATATAGGAAACTAAGGTTAGCTAGGTAGCTATCTGATTTGTAGAATTTGTTTTTAACCTCCAGTTTCTCATCTTTTACAGTATATTACTGCGCCTCGTAATTAAAGAAAAAGGAACTCCCAGCCCAACGCAATGGCTCAGTTTGATAGTTGTTCTCAGAAATTAAGAGTATGTGCTGAGCTGGAAATCTCGCAGAACCTGTGAGTCTTCAACCCCAGTAAGATACCAGCAAACACATATTCAAGTGTACATTTCCATGCATTTATGATTTTTAGGATTTGGTTGAAGGTATTGCGTTCAATAAGCCTAAAAATATTCATTACGTTTTTTAATTAGGTTTTTATTTGCTAATGTTACTCAAAGCCATCCAGTTTAATAAAGTTGCAGTATGTATTTTCTAAGATACCCAGGATTTGTGCTGCATTTGGATCACATGCCATGAACTAACATGGTGTTTGTTTATTCTTGTGTGTTTATATGTATTTTTTTTTATTATTTCTTAACAGATTCAACTTACCGCTGTTTGTTTATCTGAATTCATATAGAATTTGCTTTTGGAGCCTCTTATTAAAGGTGAGCACCATCACATTTCACCTTCAGAGAGTGTTCAGAGAGTGTTATCTGTTTTAGATACCATTTCACAACTGATTTAAATAAAGAGTGTGTCTCTACCATTTGTAACTAGTGAAAAGGTTGTGCATGAAGTAGGAAAATCCCCTTCATGGTTAAATATCTGTGTATACATAGTGTAGTGAAGTAAATAGTTCATACTGATGTTGGCTTTTCAACAAACGATTAATCTGACATCAACAGTTCAAGAAAAAAGAATGCGTGTTTCAAGTCTTTTACATACTCATTATTGTAGTCTCTTCGTTTATCAGATTTCTAGATTTCCACTGTGATCCTCTCAGATCTTTACACTTGCAATATGAGTGGTTCAAAGGGTGAGGGTGATGCTCCTAACAGCCTGTCCAATAGAGATGCCATCGACGTGCCTGATGACATCTCTCTGAGTGACTCAGACCCTGAGGAGCTTTCAGAGTCCTTTGGAAGAAAGGTAGAGGACTTGTCTTCTTCTTCAGAAGAGGAGGAGGAAGTTCGGCATGTTGGCACCTTTCTTCAAGGAAAGCCTGCTTTCAAGTTGATGGGTGGAAGCTCAGGTTTCTCTGACCGTAGCAGAAGCATCTTTGACCAGTTGGATAGTGCTGCCAAGCTCACGTCAACTCGGCTGGCTGAAGACAACGTCCTTGATGGTGCATTCGCCCGTCCTGCCCCACCATCACCACCATCGGCTCGGGTGAGATACAACACGGCCTCAGAGGGTGCTAAGAAGGTTTCATTGGGCAAACGAATGCCAGACTACCTGGCTCACCCTGAGCGTTGGACCCACTACAGTCTGGAGGACATTCCTGAGACCAGTGAGCGGGAAAACAACCAGGTGGCCCATCAGTTCATCCAGGGACTTCAGGAGCAGAGGAGGTCCCAAGGATCCACGGTTGAGTTCTTCAGCCCATCCTTCAACCAGGACCACAGTAGCAGCTCTGACCAAAAGATTGTCTTCACCAAGCCCAGTCTGGCCTCCAAAGACGAAAGCCGAAGCGTGCTGAAGATTAACCGAGCTAAAGGAAACGAGGTTGGTCTTGTTCATCTAGACACTGGTCGGGAGGAAGACGGCGGGGTTGGTATGACTTCTCTCCACCACACTGAGAAACGGGAGAACAAAAGGAAGCGACCATCTGAGGAGGACACAGATGAAGAGCACGGAACAGCGAGTCACACTGCTTTCAGCAGTGGAAAGAAGGTGAACCGCAAGAACTTTCGTAAAGCAGCAAAGGAAGAGGATGAGGACTAAATGCTTTGAAGCTCTGAAACTTTCTAGTCAGCTGTGCATGTACATATGACGTGCTTAAATATATGTTTAGATCTTAGCAAGCATCCAGTATTTTATTACAGAAACCAAGAAAAGCTTCCTACACTGCATGAAAAAAGTGTGGTAAATAAAAAATGGAAGATTCTGTAATTTCTTGATGATGATAAATCAGTCAGTACATTTTTCATATCTACAGTGTAGCCTGGTTGTTCAATGTTTCATATTTATAAAGCAATACTCTTAAGTACTGAGATGCACACTTTTTGTCTGTGAGCTGTTTTCTTGAATAAATTTGATTCAGCTGTTCTTTAGGCTGGAACCAACCTGAACTTTTAGGTATGACTGAATTACATTCTATATACTAATACGAACTAGTTTTAGAGTATTTAATACATAGTGCAGTTAAGTGTCAAACTTGAGTATACTCAACAATCTAAGATGCATACTTAGTATACTTAGTATTACTATTGTCCCGCAATTTAATGCAGAACAGAAAAGATGGAGCTAATGGTGTCTGGTATTTTTTTTTAAATGGCATGCAACTAAGTGACGGTTGCTGGATTTCTTTATAAACTGGATTTCTTTATAAATAGTAAAATAATTACGAACGGTAAAATTATAAACAGTAAAATAATTTATTTGAAATAAGTGTAATTTTTTAAAGTTAGCGTAGCGGCCTAGCTGTAGTTGCCTTTTGTAGGCAGTAGCACTAGCCTGCTAAGCTAACTAGCGCCATAACTGACGGCGGCCAAATTTTACTTTTCCATATTCGTAAATGAGGCGGAATATGTTGACATAGCAACGCTTCGTCACTTCCTGTTAGTACGAGAGTAATATGTTAAAATACGTACTATTAAGATTAGTGTATAGTATATATTTTATACTATTGGTGTGTAGTACGCAACTGGGACATATCCACAATCTTTGTCTTAATGTTTTTTGATTTGCATGTCTGTAAAGCTGATTTCTCTGTCAGCTTTACATTGGAGAAACTAAGGGAATACTTTCTGATCGGTTTGTTGAACACCTTCGGACCATAAGAATAAAGGATTTATCATTTTACTTGTAATGCATTTTAATACAAATGGCCATTTTATTAATAACATACCTGTTTGCATTGCCAGTTGTTGCTATGGCAGCAACGAAATTAGAAAACTCAGAAAGAATTGATCTGCACTCCTGGAAATTTAGACCCGCATTGAATGAATGTTACGATTTAAACATCAACTTTTTCTAATTTAAACTGGTTCCTCCTACAAATTCATAAGCACTTTTCTGCACAGCTGATGAAGGACCTCTGTCTGAAATCACCAGCCTCTCCAGTTCATTTGTTCCCATGCTCCCATGTTTCAGAGCTGTTGCTGCCTGGGTATTATTCGATGACCAATTACTCTTAACCCAGCAGTGACACTGACAGGCGTCAAAAACAGCAATATCGCAAATTGTGTATGCGAACAAATTCCTCTTAATTGTACATTTCGAAAACGCAACTACGATAGGTGTTCCTGAAGAGGTGGGCGTATGAACAAAACAGACCAGTATCAGAATATTGTTAATTTCAGCTAACAAAGCACTGCACTTGTTATTTTGGGTTTTTTTTGCATTGTTTATTCCGACATTTCCTACCATCTGTTATATTAGTCTATTAAGCCGCTCCACCTTCCAAGTAATGCGGTACGACGTCTCAGAACAATATCCGCGCGCTGTTCAGCAACAGGTAGGCTGTATAACATGCGCGCATACCTTTGCGCAAATGATTCTACAGGGAATGCGGAAGTGTAACGCACAGCAAACTTGTTTTGATACTAAAATGTGTAATTTTCATTTATCCTGCTGTAACTGAACTGTCCGGTGCAATGTCATCAAGAACGCAGAAGTGAAGCGAAAATTTCAGCTGATCGTCGCGCAACTGGACTGAATAACCTACTTACCATGTTTCACAAAGAGCGAGAGGTAAGGGGAAACAATATGCCTTTTAATTCATTTACATGTGCGTCGTAAGGTTAAGACGCATAATAAAGACCAAATGATTCCTGTGAAAAACAATGAATGTGCGGCGCACCTACGACATTAGGACGCCTACATTTCGACATTTGACTAACTTGCGTAGCGAGATACAAGCTATCGCTACTGGCCCTAACAAAGACGAGGAATCTGGGCCACTGATTTTATACATGCACTTGCCATTTCTTTCCGACTGGAAGATTGTCGACACCTACAGCGTTCATGTGGTGTCGAATGACTGATGTTCTCAGCATGGCGAGCACTTGTTCGGAGTTGAACACATTGGGGACGTTGTTCATGTACAGATGATAATTATCCAGATGGTGTTATTTAGTTTTCGTGAAAGCTGAATAAATGCTTAATTGTACCCTGTCACGACTAAATGTTCGTGTGAGTGAGTGACATGATATTGCCTGAACGCTGGGAAAGTGGGAGACGTGTTTCATGAGTTTCCGTTGCACCTGACCGACCTACTACCGTAGTACCGATTTCCCTTGGATGTTAAACATACGCTGACGTTATTTTATTTGATCCTGTTATAAAGTCTCTCTCTCTCTCTCTCTCTCTCTCTCTTTTCCCCATTATCACTATATAGCAGTATATTTTAGATAATAAATGAATTATTGTACTCCTGATTATTTATTTGCTAATTTAAGAGTTGTTTTTTCATTCATCGTTTTGTATTGTTTTGTACTGTTCCATGTAAGCAGGTGAGCATTTTACAATACAGGAATTCTGCCCACCACTATGTGAAAGTTTAGACTATTATTAAGCTCGTGATTCATTATTCCTGACCAATGACTGTTCATGGCATTTTTAAAGTACTGCATTGATGAATGTATCGGTTCATTTATTTCAAAGAGATGAAAGATGTAAACCAAGCTTGCATCTTCCGAGAGTTGCACTCTCTTCAATCTCACCCGACCACCTTTCTGCTAGCTGTGTGAATTTTATATGTATTTTTAATGTGCTTTTGTCATAAATGTGAATGTTGGTGTATTAACCGTAGCAGTGAAGGAGAATTCCTGCTACAGGAGGAAGATAAGAGGACTGGGAGCATCTAGTTCATAGTTTGTACTGCTTTGGCAACACATCTGACGTTTTGAGGTAGTAAGTGTTTGACCTTTACATGTGATGTAAACATCCAAATAACGATCTTGGATGTTGGCTAATGAAGAATTGATGTGACGTGAGATAACTGATAAACTGTTTAATGTTCAAAGAGATTTGTTCCATTAATCTCTGAGTTATATTTCCATGAGGAATTATTGTGGAGGAGAGAGGAGCTGTTCTTAGAAGCTTACTTTCTTGTTGTTGTTCTCTGCCACTCTCTCTCTCTCACACACACACACACACACACACACACACGCGCAGTTTGCTTCAGACAAACATAGGCACATGCTTACAGCACAAATAGCATGCCTAAGATCAGAGATGGCCCTGTTACACACAACCATGTCAGGACATGTCTGTGTTACACCATTGGGATTCTGTCCATGTTTATAACTCATACAGTCTCAGTGAATTGGAGGAGTTTGATATGTTCTTGTCCCACTGCCTTCTGTGTTTAAAATAATATGCTTTAGTCTAGGTTTATTCACTCTAGGTGATTAGTTTTGTACTCTGAGCATCATGATTATAAAAACTTGAAGAGCCACACCTGTGTGTTCTTGCAACCCTCAGAAGGCAAGAATGGTTGACAGTTGGCAGTTCTCATGTATGGGCAAGTTGGGTCTATGTTAACAAATCTATGCATTTGCATATCTTTGATGACATAGCAAATTTCTCAACATATGCCATTATTTGCATACAACAATTATTTTACTCTATTTGATTTAAAAAAGAAACAAGACTTTACCGTTTAATAAATAAGACTGAAAAGTGTTTTAGTAAGAAATCCTATTAGTTTTTCACCCCCAGAAGCTCACTACTGTTGTGGAGGTGCTAGATATTTGCTTTAGAATTGTGCTGAGCATAATTTCATTAAGAGTTTCATGGTTGTCAGAGAGAAAAGGGGGTCAGACATGCACCACAAAGGAACTACAACTCATAAGTATGTCCATTAAAAAGATGTCATGTTGACTATTGTACATAAAGACTTTGAGAGTTGAAAAAGAAACAGAAACCATCCACTCCACCTTTTTGGTGCTTGTCATTTGAGTGCTGTTTCTTGAAAATGACCAGACACAGATTTAACTGCTTTTTGGTTCCTGTGTGCTGCAGGATGACTTGGAGCTGCGAGTGAGGAGTAAGGAGAGGGTGGATAATGGTAGAGAGCCCCTGTTATCTGAAATGGTAAGAAACTGAAAATACAACATACAGGTCTGTAATGAGTGGGAGGTACTGAAGGTTCAACCCCCCCAGAAGAAGGTGTTGCCAACCTTGTGCTTCCTAAGAAATGTTCTTTGGTACTGCTAACACTCCTGCAGTGTTGGGATTTTTACGAGTTTAACCACAAACCCAGACTTGCAATACATTCCACTCACACCAGTTTGTCTGCCTTATCTAGGCTGTCTGTTTGTTCTCAGAGTTTGCTCTTTCCAATCCAAAACCACAGACAAACTTAATGACATCATGACAGCCATGTTTCACTGCTGCCAATAAAGTATGGCTGTAATTGCTGGTGCAGTGCGATATTGTAGAGATTTTCCTGTGTTCACTTTCTTCAGACCAGAGCTCATAAACCTACTGTTCTGTCATTTGACTGCATCCTGGTCGCATGTCTGATTGAAGATGAGAGGGATCCAACATTCAAGAAACAGGAGGCCTTCATGAATGAGTTGAAGTCAAAGAACATGAAAGTGACAGTGAGTTTTGTGGGGGTGGGGGTGTGTGGGGGGGTGGATTGGTCATGGCTTACAAGAATAAAAAAAATACACACAAATGCAGTTTTAGCCATAAAACCAGCACCACTCTATGCACCTCTCCTTACTCTACATTATGTACAACAGCAAATCATCCATGACAATAAGGTATTTCATGGCATCCGGGCTCCAGAGGAGATCTTTGAGAAGTATAAGTACCTGCTGAAGGTGTCTGATTCTTGCAACTGGAGTAGCAAACAGAAAGAAACTCCACAAACCACCAGGTGAGGAAGGGTCAACAGCATCCCTGTGCTGGTGATGCTCTGTACATGTATGTTGCACATGGAATCTACAGATATTTATCCCACTTTCTACAGGATAAGGGTTGTCCACTTTGTCTTGCACCACACGTTTATTGGAACAGGAGGTGAGTGAAGGCTGTTCCGCTGCTGTCTTACCCCACCCCCAACGGCAGGTCTAAATTTTCTAAATTCTCTATGTGACATTTCAGTATCACTTGTCTTGAGTCTTTCAGTTTCACTTTGACATCTTAATCACACATATACATATTGGTGGTATCAGGTGAATATTTAGAATTCTTAAAACACCCAAAGAATACTCATGTGGAGGGATGATATCCAGAAAGTCCTCAGACCCTTTCACATTTTGGACTCGTCTTTAAATGGATTTAACTTTTTTTCCCCATCAATCTATGCCATATGCCATAATGAAAAAAATGTTTTAAAAAATTGGAACAAATGGCCTCTCACTTTTAACCAAGAACCTGTTGATTATTGTGACAGATGGAAGAACCTAATGGAAGGAACCACATGAAAGAATGGCAGAGTAGACTGATGGAAGCCATTCTTCATTAAATGTACATTATAGCCTTGAAAAAGTACTTGCCCAACTCTAGGATTAGGATTAACCCTACCTGCCCAACTCTAGGGTTAGCATTAACCCTACCTGCCCAACTCTAGGGTTAGCATTAACCCTACCTGCCCAACTCTAGGGTTAGCATTAACCCTACCT
>JAOXYF010000020.1:8424249-8437725 GCA_028565775.1 Sternarchorhynchus goeldii | reverse complement strand
TGATCATGCATGGTGTGCGTTCTCATTAAACTGTTTGATCAGATGTGATCATGCATGGTGTGCGTTCTCATTAAACTGTTTGATCAGATGTGATCATGCATGGTGTGCGTTCTCATTAAACTATTTGATCAGATGTGATCATGCATGGTGTGCGTTCTCATTAAACTATTTGATCAGATGTGATCATGCATGGTGTGCGTTCTCATTAAACTATTTGATCAGATGTGATCATGCATGGTGCAATGGCAGTAAAAGATAAATATCGTCATGGTGACCAAACGGAACACCTGGCCGTTTTTTTAACAGCCCCCTAGTATACTTCTTTGAGGCAGCTGGGCAAAACAACCACCCTGGTCCTGTTTCGCCATCAAACATCTTCACAGCAGCCGCTTCTGCCATCAGGACCCGTGACCTTAATGAACAAACCAGGCATTTTGTGAAGATCTGACCACATGCGATTTAAAATGTCCTGGAATTTCACAGAGTTCATGACTTCATGCACCCTAACAAGGTTCCTGGGGCCTTTGGAAGAGAAACAGGCCCACAGCATCACTGGTCCTCCCCTATACTTAACAGTGGGTGTTGCGCCAGACCCATTTACAGTGTTTGTTGCCAGTGTCTCATCTGACCAAAGCACACAGTCCCAGTACCGTTTAGAAAACTCCAGATCTTTACGTTTATGTAAGTGAGAAAAGGCTTTTTCCCTGCATGCCTCCCAAACAGTTTGTTGGCATCTAGATAGCACCTGATGGTTGTTATGGAGACTTTGTGACCCCAAGATGCTACTCTTTGACGTAATTCTCTAACAGAGAATTTTGGAGAACTTTCCACTTCTCTTACCATCCTTCTCACTGTGAGTGGTGGCAAGATCAACATGCAGCCTTGTCCAGGCTTGTTTGCTACTGTTCGGTTGTTTTAAACTTCTTGATTCCTCTGACTGTAGATAAGGGCAGGTGTAGGTGAGGGGATGTTTTCTTTTAGCCATTGCCTGACTTATGAAGGCGGTCAGACATCTTTCTTACTTGAATGCTGTGTTCGCTCGTCTTTACTATGCTGAAGAGTGGATAAGAGAAATAGGCCTGAGTCGCGTCATATTTATACCCCAGGGAAACATGAAGTGATGAATTATTAATTAAAGGTTCCTAGATACTCTGATCAACTTTATAAACTACATTAGAAATTACACACATGCTTCAATTCCATTTATAATCTAGGAATTGTTAGGGGTGCCAATAATTGTGGAACAGGTGATTTTATGAAAATAATAATTTCTCAGTCAGGGATTTTTTTTTAAAGTTCCCTTTTAATTCAAGGTTACATTTGTCTATAATCTCAGTGTGAGATTGTTTCTGCAATAACAATTGAATTTATTTTAAGGCTTTTATACCAGGGGTGCCAATAATTGCAGAGGGCACTGTATGTGTTGGACTGTTCTACCAGATGAAAACATGTTGCGTGTTGGTGCCGTTAGGTGAACCTCAGTGGTGATTCAGACCTACATCACAGCACTCATGATTTCAAAACCACACCATTCTACCACTCCATGACTACATTTTTCCCTTCATTGTGCAAACAGCAGCAGAACATCCCCTGGGTGAATCATCGTGGTGTTTTCCTGTGACCTCTACCGTACCACCTTATTCCTCTGCCCGTTTTTTCATTTTCATTCTTGTGCACACCTTTTATCAGGCTTGCATGCAGTGTCATGCAGCAGATTGTTCTGACAGGACGTGTGCAAATCTCACTCACTTGTGTAATTCGTACATATGGTGAAATCAAGTTCTTTTGAAATACAGGTGCTTTAGTTATTCAGACACCCTGCCGTGTCTGGATCACTAACCCACAGACTCAGGCTCGTCTGGATCACTAACCCACAGACTCAGGCTCGTCTTCAATGCTCTTTATTTGATGCTCTTAACACACACAGCGATTATCTCATGTTACAGGCCGTAATGAGTGGGGAAGGGTGTGCTCACCTGCTGGGTGTGAGTCTGGTTCTCTCCCCTGAGATGAGGAGGCTTTAATGTCTGCATTGAGATCTATAGCCTTGCAGATCACTGCAGACTTTTCATGTACAATACATGTGAACACGCTCCGCCCACCTCTACCATGAAAACACCCGAGAGTCTCTAAAGGACTTCTGTCATCTAATGGCTGCTTTGATGTTGCCGTTGGATGCGTTATGTTGGTGTCTGGTGTGCTGTGATAGAAGCCAGAATTTATTCCCTTTATCCCTGTGAGGATAAACGTGGTTTTTGGTGCAGTACAGGTATTTCTATGGCATTTGCTCTGCATTCACCCGTTATTCTTGTGCTGCGATTGTCAGTGTGTCATCTGGGTTCTGCAAAGTGTGAAGCTCCTGTGAGATTTTCAGCTGTTCCCAGACATCAGCACGCACACCCGCAGGGCTCCACAATGAGCACTGTGTCTCCCTGACCCTCTGTGGACCTCAGAGGCCAAGAGGTCAAGGCCCTGTTAAACTACTATAAACTACTATTCAGTAGTTTACCAGGGTTATAGTTGTTCTAATACTTTCTGCTGTTTCTCTATGAGTGGCTGGTGTTAACAGCGACTAATGCTTCTCTCTCCAACACACACACACACACACACACACGCACACACACACACACACACACACACACACACACGTGTGTATACACAGCTCTGTGCGTGTAGTAAGTGTAATAAATTATAACATGCAACATTCAACCATTTTAACAAAAGCTTTTAAGTACTTTGTTTTGCTTGTGAAGACAAAATAGTCAATCCAGTAAGATCACCACTGATCTCTCACCCCCGATCTCTCACCACTGCACTCACAGTTAGTCACATCTCTGACAAGACTCAAATGTTCAGGAAATACCTTGGATGACTCAATGGGAATTTAACATTTTCCAAAAGAAGTCTTTCTTTCCAACCCGCCCCTCGAGCAAACTGCTCTGCCAACAAAAAAAACCCTCTCTTCCAAACACACACAATAGAGATAATTCAGGCTGCTGAAAATAGATGGGCTCAGTTTTCAACTGACCCTCTTTATTCACAATAAAGAGAGAGAGACAGAAAGAAAGAAAGAAAACACACAAACACAATGTGATTAATGCTCTCGACCTGTTGCTTTCACACCGGCAGCTCGCTCCTTTAGCTACATGGCTGAAATTTACAAGGCTTTGCCTTCCTGTGTGGATGTGCATAAAACACGAGTTTTCCATAAGGCAGGAAATGTAATCATTCTGGAAAACTCTGCCAAGATTACTCACAACAAAGAGCAAAAAGAGAGAGATGGAGAAAGACAGAGAAAGGGAAAGAGAGAGAGAAAGGGTGAGAGACAGGAAAAGAGAGAACGAGAGACACAGAGAAATGGCATTAAAACACAAATAAAATGAATGACAGTGCCTCAGTGAAAATGCCCCACTATTAATCTGAAGGCTTTGCTTGGTTTTCCCTGCTTAATTTCTATCGAGTAAGAAAATGTAACACATTTTAAAAGACCTAAAAGCCAATTAAGGTGGAGTTTTAAATTATATTTTTTTATTTTTAGTCATAGGACCAGTGCTGTGTATGGCTGCCTTGATCTCATGTCTATCTGATTTGATCTTCTCGTCTATCTACTACTCCCTACTGCTAAGTAGTCCAAAGATGTTCCTGAAAAAACACAGATTTCCCAGAGGTCTTGCCAAAGAGGTCTTGTGGGAAGGGGCAGGCCACCTGTGGGCACTGGGTAATGGCCACTGAGCTTCACGTCAGCCGTGGAAGCACAACTTCAACAGTTCAACATTAACAAAGCATAGTAATCTTGTCTGAACAAAGAAAAGTGCAATCATTGGCAGTGCCTGTTGACACAGGTTTGCAAAGTGGTTTTGAAACCAGAAAGACTCCATTTGCCTGAAAAAACACAGCAAGTGTGTTTCCAACATATAGGACATAATACTTCAGGGAATATCACAGGATCTATCGCATTAGGGAATATTACATTTACTAGATATTACCCATGGTGCCTGCATAGATGACCGGACATGGTTTCCCAGAAGTGTTAAAGCAACAGTCATCAGTAAAGTGTGGACAAGTGAACACTCTTGGTATGAATTAAGAATGACGGATGTTGGTTCAAGCCCCACCTCTGCCAGGCTGCTACTGTTGGGCCCCTGAACAAGAACTTTAACCCTCAATTACTCAAGATGTATCCAGTCACAACTGTAAGGTTTTTTATATATAAAAACATCAGCCAAATGCCATAAATGTGAATGTTCAATGGCAGACTTTAGAAAGGCTGCTCTGTGCTTAAACAGAAAGATCAGCTGCAGCATATTACAGTACGTTTGTTTGCATGCATGTCTGTATGTATAATAACATACATGCCTGTTGTGCCCTGTGAGCCCCTTGAGCTCCAGTGAAAATAAAATGAAAAGAAATAAGTCTATTATCAAACATCATGTGGGTAGAATTATTTCAGGGCATTCTTCACTGTTTTACTTCAGCATTTGCTCAGAATAGGCTCGAAACTATACCAAGTGGCAAGAAAAGCCAGGGCCAGGTGTGGTGGAGGATGGTTTCTTTACTTCCAGAGAGTAGAAGAATTAGCACCTTGTGATTGCCATATTAAACAGCTTTCAATTTTGAATATCAGTGTCTGGAATATATAATTGTTGGAATTACATCAATAATGCATCATTTTAAGAATAAAGACAGTTGGGATGTGATTTCTAGACCGTGTAACTAGACTGTAACAAAACCATAAAGAGTTCAGTTATGAGCGATAAACCATGTGGTTATAAACTGTTATACCTGTTATCTCCAGGACTAAGAACTGAATCTGTTCAGTGGTGAAAGACGGGAAAATTCAGGAGAGTCAGAATTTAAAAGAGCTTATTGATGGGATGGAGTTCATATGCTTACTGATGTAGAACGTGCTGGGTGCCTCAGTGCCATCAAACTTCTGCTCCAGGAGATTGCTCGTCTTCTGGTCATGGCGAAGCCAAAGTGAGACGCCCAGGATTACGCATCCAGCTAGCTGATTGGACAAAAAACAAAAACAAAACAAGAAAGTTATACTTTGGACTTTCACCGCACCAGCCGTTTCTCCATCAAACTGACCCTTTAAGGCGTTGGTACTCAGGTTCAGATCTGGACATCCATTTCCTAATTCTTTGTAATTGATTAAGTTATTGTTGTAGCTGGTTAGCCACTTTGTCATGTTTATTTAAGAGAAAGTGATGTGCTAGTGTCTTCCACTCAGCAAATTTAAGTGACACAGTGGTCACAGGGAAAAAGAACGAAGGGTCAGAGGCAGACCATTTAAAGTTCGGGGACAACGAGCAGTATTGTGTGGGCGGGAACGGGAAAGGGGCCTCTGTTTACAGATACATCTCCGTCCAATCAGGCGCCGGCTGCGGCAGCTGGACCTCATCCGAGCATACAGACGCTGCTGAGGAATGCGGGACACAAATAATAAGGGAGCTTGGAGACCCAGTCGGAGCGAGAGTAGGGTTTGTGAGCAGGGGGAGGGGCATGGGGGTGGGCAAGGGGAGATCCAAACCCACCACTAATGGCAGACAACTGCAAAGTGGTGAGAGGAGTGAAGGCTTAAAGCAGAAACTCTGAGCACTCCATCGATAAGTCAGGAAACAAAGACCTGCCTTTTTTCCATGACACATTCTCTCACTTTTGCTCTGCACAGCACTCATCAGACCATCCGTACAACCCCCACCTCCACATCTCTCCCTTTCACTTGCGCGCGCGTGCGCACATGCGCTCACACACACACACACACACACACACACACACACACACACACACACACACACACACACACACACACACACACACACTCTACAGCTCTGTGAGCAGCTGCAAAATGAAACTTATCCACACAGGTCAAATTCAAAGGAATTTTCCTGCTGAGGAATATATTAATCTTACACCACATAAATTGGGAGGGAAGACAAGGAGTTTCTTTTCTCTTCCAGAACAAGAGAAGCCCCCACTAACTGTACACATCCCAAACACACAGCTACCATTTCTAACACATGAAATCAAAGCAGTTCTCTGTGTTTGTCTCTAGTTTGCTCACCACATGTTACCAAACTCTCCTCTCAGTGTAAATTTAACTGGTTGCTCTTCACCTGCCAGCAGAAAAAAAAAGGAAGCAAAGCTGCAACAAGCAGAGTTCTGGGGGCGGAGCCTGACGTGACGCGCTACACACACTCCATCCACCGTAACCACACCTCCACGCTCGCCCATTAGCATATGTGACATAACGGCAACACCTGTTATCACACTGGGTGGGTCACTAGCTAAGCAGTAGAATGTCACCCAGACTGTTAGTTTGCCACAGAAAAGTATGTGTTGCTGAGTTATCCCTGAGCACCACCCCCCAGTGTTTTTTACAACTTGCAGACAATTACCTGCACTAATTACATGACTACATGACTGCACAGTTATATCAGTAGATTTTTCCACTCTTCCTCAGAAGACTGGGCACACAACACAAGAAGCCTTGCAATTACTGTTATAACATGGCATTACATTCCAGTAACCATCACACTGAATCATACTGACTCATGTCATGCAGACTTTGTGAGGTGAAAAGGTACTTTGGGAGTGCTAGCCATAAACGTGCAGTTTGAGTCAAAACATGTCTGAGTGCACCAATTATATGACTGCAAGTAGTACATGACTTGAAATTGTTAGACTGAATTAAAATGACTTACACCCTCAGACTTGATGGCTTTATCAACATGTGAACATGCAAGTGATTTTCTTCCTGGTATGGTTTAAATAGAAGGACTGAGGTAGGTGTATTGATTTGGTTGTGTTTAGACAGAGTGAAAGGACGGACGTACATGTAGGTGAAATCTGGTTTAGACTGAATTCTGTAGACTGTATTGTCCTTTTTTCTGATATGTTCAACATATCTAGAGGTTAAATTTGCAGGTTTGGTTCAGTAGCAAATAACTGACAGACCTGCTTACTTGCAGAATTTACAAACAGATATTTAACATGAACCTTGTTGGTCCTAAAGTTCTTTATTGTGATAAAATTTTTGTTGTTCTATTTTGAACAAAACAAGTGATGTTTTTTCCTTTTCCTTCGGCCCAGAGGACAATTCACACCAAACTGGTGTGTGACTCCTTAATCATGTTAGAACCACAAACTAAATAGAACCAAAACGACCAGTACACCGACTCCCTAGTACAACTTTATGCAATCCAGTGTGAACAACTGACATCCACACTGTACTAAATGTTTGATATTTTTTGATAATTACTTACTTTGAAACTCCAAAGATTTCACCAAAGATCAAGTCTGAGGTAATTGGGTGCAACACCTAAAACTGGTTTGAAATGTGTTGATGAAAAATGCAAAAAAAAACTGTATGGTTTAGAAAAACACTTCAAGAAGCAAAGTTCCACCACCCTAAACCGTGGTTCCACATCGCTGCTCCCAAAGGGGCCTAAAATTCAACTGACCCTCCCGAGGGTGTCAGTCAGAGGCTGAGGGACGGATATAGAGACGCCTGGTCCTCATCTCTCCATTTCTCCTCCCCCCTCCCCCTTGTTTTATGCCACACAGGCCCATTCCAGAGCTAAGGCAGTTCGCTGCTTAGCAACCGCATAAACAGAAGCATCTGCCAAAGGGTGAGGCTGCAGTGCCAGCACAGCGGCTCATGATTCTAGAGCTACTCATGATTCTAGAGCTACTCATTTCCACCTGTGTGACTTCACTTTTTTACAGTATTCGGTATCAGTATTTTCCACAAACCTAAAACTTTGGAGCATTTCAGAGTTTGTTTTTGCTGTGTTCTGTTGCTAAGACACATCTAACCCACAGTGTTTATAGATAAAAAAAATGGCTAGGAGTGGACAAGACAGACAGTACTACTGCATATGGGATTTTCCCAGTTGTGGTCTTCCACAAGAGTTAAATGTGACTAGATGGACAAAACTGTGTATTCAGATTCTCTCTCTCTCTCAGAACACTTGGATCTATGCTATGCGACGTGGTGCTACTCTTTTCTGCAAAAGTTTCCCACCTCGGCTGGTCTCCCGTCAGCTAGTCACTACAGTTACAGTATAAATGATCACTTTAAGTGGGTCTTTCCAGAAAGGGTTACAACTGTGTTTTAAGGAGGAAATGTGTCTTCCTCCAGGTCTTTACTGCTTTGCTTCTGGTTTATGTAGAAACAACTTCTTGTGTCTAGTCACAACATTTCACAACATTTCTTCTTATCTTGCCAAACTGCAATCTGAAGTCAGTCTGAGCCCACATAAAGTGTGGAACATGCTCACACTCAGTCTAAAATCATAATTCAATGACAAACAGTGAATGCACACGTACTTTAGTCAGGATAATGTTTTATGCATATGGTTCATTAATGGCAAACAGCAAAACAATGAGTACATCAACTTAATAAACTAAATCAGTTAAGAGTAAACCCTTTATTTTAAGAATAAACATAAAACCTATTTGTGGTATTAGATCAGACATGGAGTAAACCACCATGTCTGATCAATCCATCCCTTTTTCACCAACTGGAAATGTTCTGGTTCGCACTTCTGAGAACCGTGGTGCTATCAAGAGAACCGACCCATGTTTGCACCAATTTTTATGGAACCAAGGGTTTGTCATCAACGAGGGCGTGTGGCACAGTACAGGGAGTAAACAGTAGCCACAAACTGGCAGTGCATAGATTACCCATGAGCATTTGCGTTGTTGCTACCTAAATTTGGTTTTACAGATGTTTACCTCCTCCACTACACAATCTTTTTTTTTTTGTCCTGTACTCTTTCTTCATTTTTTCAACTTGTTGATTACCCGTCACCAGCTTTGCCATACAGATCGACACTCTCCTATATGCCATCACAGCTCGTGCTTAAGAACTTACTATTCCTTGGTTCCAGCTGGGAACAAACTTTTTTCCGTTTTGGTGGAAACACAGCAAATGGTTCCAAGTTCAGTTCAGGAACCAGAATAGTTCTGGCTGATCACTGGTGGAAAAGGGTTATAAGTGGAGAAAACACAACTGATGGAACAAACAGGAGAGTTTTTTTTTCCCAGAGAGCAAAGCGCCTTCCCTAACAGCGTCCCTACATGGCCATGTTTTTATTTTCTAGCCTACAAAAAAAAAGTTGGAACAGTATTCCCTTAAACTGCATAACCTAAAGAAGGTGAAGACCCTGCAATGTTCTTCTCCCATAAAGCTCAGTTTAGACTCATAGACTCATGGTTTAGCCGTACTGTCCCGTTTGCCCACCACCTTACCTCCCAGTCTTCCTGTCGGTTCCATCAATTGTTAGTGAATGACACTGAGTCAAAAGGATGATCATTTATGAAATTACATTAACAAATAAAACTCTACTATTACATTAGTATTAAATACTCCTTTTAACACTCCTATGAACAAAACCATTACAGAGCTGCAAGTCTATAGTGCATGTTAGCACTGTGCTAATGCTGTCAGCCCTGTGTCTGCATACAGTGCTCATGCAGTATTGGTGTCTTCTGGATCTCCTAGCAGCTGTGGGGAGTTCAGGGGTCTCTTAGGTCCATATAAACCTCTACCAGAGTGCAATGTCCTGCTTCAATCCAAGACCAATGCAATAATATCTCAAGTGGCTCCTAAGGTGAGAAACAAGAATTCCTGGTTCAAGCTCGTCTTAGTGGTAATGCTGGCAATGGATCATGCAGATCCTGAATGTTCCATTCAGAGTGTAACAAGACCTCACAGATACGCCCTGTTTCCAGTAACACCGATGCCAAACTTCTTTTGTCCAATTATAACAAAAAGTTCAAATGCTTTTCAGTGGTGTATGGAATGGAAGAGTAATTTAAATAACAAATAGCAAGTTTACAGTACTACTGACAGCTGCAAAAAGTAGCTAGTGAATAAATACTTCCAAGCAATGGATCTCACACACACACACACACACACACACACACACACACACACACACACACACAGAGGACCCTGCTGTAATACATTCTTGGACCTCCTCTTTATTTGGCAAAGCTCAGTCAATGGCTGCAAAAGAGGTCTTACAGTGTCCTACTGGTCCGCTCTTATTCTCGGCCTTGGTGGGTATTTCCACCCTGTGACTCACTGATAGGGAGTTGTAGAATGCCTGGCACGTCAACACTGGGGCCCAATACACACCACAGCTGGGATTCCAGTCCCGTTTCCCTGTCAGCTCTTAAGATTTCAGGTCCTTGTTCTCAGTATTGCTGCACTTTGGCCCAGATTCTGGCACCTTTTTTGGTATTTTGCTATATACACACACACTTTTATATACAAAATTTACATATATGAGAAAGAGAGAGAGAGAGAGAGAGAGAGAGAGAGAGAGAGAGAGAATTTGGCATCCTCTAGGAGAAAAAGCTGTTCTACAATTTGGCCAGAATCCACATCCGTACAATATGTCAGACGTATAAAGTTATTGATAAGGGAGGATAGATTACACTTACATACATTGTAATTTGTGATGATACTCTTTGCATGAACTCTAATAAGCTTTCCCAAACCATACGACTACCACTTTCCATTCTGGACATCTTGCACAAAGACTATGTTTAATTTGTGTGTGGAAATATTGTCTTAAAGTTTATGGTCTTTTTTAAGCCTTTAACACAGGGCTACTGGAGATTCACATATTTATCAGTGAATAATTTAAGGTAGGGTCTGATACTGATCCAAACATTTTATATGAATAGGTTGAGTTTTAAATTATTTTCCCAAAATATGCAACGGGAGAATTCAAAATCAAAAATAAACGGACCTTAACCTGTACTTAACGTGGTACCCAATTATTGCTGGTAGTACAACAAACTACGTAACCAAGTACTCTGCGTGACATTATCACTTTTCCAATCAGCGTAATCCATTCCTCCAGTTCTCTTCAGGGGCGGGGCTACGCGAATCCAAGGGATTTTTTGTTTGTTTTAACCACAAATGTTGTCTTGTATCGCTACGTTGATTGGAAAGTGATACGGTCACGCATAATGTAAGTCACCAAAATAACGGGGATTTACAATAAACCGCAAACAAAACAATTCGATTAAATGGCTTATCTGTATTCCGCAGTCGGGAAAGAAACGTTACTAATGTGGTATAATCGTTCAAATACAACCCCAACTTCATTCAGTTAGTTTAAAAGTTAATGGAATAAATTAAATTTGAATCAAGACCGAAAATGGAAATTCTCGTTTACCGAATATTATTAGGGGTCGGACATTTACAACAGATTATTATGGTTCGCCTGTTTTGTCTCGTCCGTAAATCACTTTCACTTATTGGTCCCAGAGCAATAAATTGTATTTTAACCATATTTGAATTACAGGCTCGTATTTAAATCACTTATGTATTAACCTCAGTATTGTGGCCTAACTATTAAAAAAATAAATTAAATTCGCAGCTCAGTCTGTTTTAAGCAACCAAACCTCAACCGTATATAACCAAATATATCGAACTGCAACACCATGTACATGTGTTCATCAAAATGTTCTTGCCCTTTAATTATGATTATCATACCTTTCTATCGTCTTAATCAAACTACGGGGTAAGACAAATAATCGTTATGACAAACAACACCATGGCTCTCTAGTTTAATGGCCGAAACAGGACACAGTCCATCGCAAAATGAAAGAACACTTACCCAGAAAATGAAATTGAAGAAGAAAAGCATATATTTAATGCATTTCGTGCAGCCTTCTACGCCCATGTTTTAGCTCGAGGTTCCTTTGTTGAACGTGATATGAAATGTACGATGCACAGAACGGTCCACCGCGCGGCTACTAAAGAAACTCGGATTTCTGTGCCACTCGATCTTTGCGAATGACGTAACACGGGCAACACCCAGCACCCGCCCCCCACCTTCTGAAACAGGCGGAAAACATTTAGATTCTTTGCCCAGCTCTCGATTTTTCAGATTAGCATGTATCAAAAATATTTTATACCGGCTAGCATGAAGTTTGAGGCAGAGCTTAAATTCAGAAAATCCAGTTCACAAACGTTTTCCTGGTGTTTTGTTTACTCCGGGACCATTTTGAATGCAGTTTGTTCGGATTTTATGAGAAGTCGTTCGTGTAACTGGTTTAATGCACTGGTCGAAATAATAGAAGCAATCTAGTCTTTTTCTTTGCACGTCTTGATAAGCCTTGTTAACGTGTGCTCTGCTTGACTTCATTTATAATGTAGCCCATGTTTCTGCAGTGTTTACTGTCATATTTCAGTACAGGAAAGTAAAATATTGCGACACGTGTTGCCTCTAAGCCTGTTTTATTACAATTATTATCTTATGTAAGATATAATATGTAAATCGTTGTTTTATGGATAAACATGATCAGGTGCAACACAAAAGAAGGGAAAACAAATGTGAAGTTCACCAGGTCCGTGAAAACCAGATCCGTGTTATGAACAACAGGATATGTAATAACATACACAACAGAAGGATAAAAAATCTAGGACTAAATAATATTCTGAATCTGTAATGTAATCTATATAATCTAAGTATAAGACTTCGAAAGAGGGTGTGGGAGAAAGTGATATTTCAGAGCATGGCTTTTTTTTAACGTACAGGCTTCCCTCTAACAGCAAAAATAGCTCTGGATAAGTTATGGTTATAAAAACTATTTTATGTCTCCCTCTAGTGGTCATATTGAAAGATGAACACAATATGTTTATTGCTCACCCTAGTGCCTATAAGAATAGGGGATATAAGAATAAGGGATGTAATCCTTTAGTTTGATATTGTGTTAATCACGGTTTGAAACGATCGGTGAAATACTTTCTTGGTACGTAAACTAAGTATGAAATACTTGACCGTCACAAATTAAAAAACTCATAATTTGTATGATAATGATCATCATCGTTTGTGCGTTCAAACACAAAAAATAAGGAAGAAGGGAAGGAGGATATATAGAGAAAGAGAATAATAATTACGTGAAATTATTCTTTGGACTAAAATGTGGCACTTTCTTCAACATAATCAGGGATACTTCTTATGGTCGAACTTATAAAACATTCTTATTAGTCGTCTCCAATAAAACATTCATGCTACTGGCACAGACAAAGTTGGAGAAAGGTAGAACATTCAAAACAAACGCCGTTACCAGTTACACTTGAAAACTAATGGCAATTGAGAAAAAATAATTCTGCACGTTTCCGCAAGATGGCGCAGTCGCACTATATATGAGCTATATGTTTCTGCTATCCTTTGCGGCGTTTTATGTTTTGTATTTCTGTGCATACGGGCGAATATTTGTGATCAATTTTAAATTAACACCACACCACTATATGGCAAAATCCGAACTTTTAAAACGTGTTAGGAAAACAGGAGGTGATAAAATTGAGTTGTAGTTTTCCGGTACTGTCTTGAAGCAACAGCAGTTACAAATATGCAACCGGCTAAGGGTGATTATAGTTCCTTGGGTGATTATAGTTCCTAGGGTGATTATAGTTCCTAGGGTGATTATAGTTCCTAGGGT
>JAOXYF010000020.1:8361161-8380819 GCA_028565775.1 Sternarchorhynchus goeldii | reverse complement strand
CTCTCTCTCTCTCTCTCTCTCTCTCCCTCTCTCTCTCTCTCTCTCTCTCTCTCTCTCTCTCCCTCTCTCTCTCTCTCCCTCTCTCTCTCCCTCTCTCTCTCTCTCTCTCCCTCTCTCTCTCTCTCTCTCTCTCTCACTCTCTCTCTTTTTTTTCCTTATTTGTACAGTGTATTTACACTGCAGCTGCAGGTTGGCGTGAGCTGTATGGTTTACCTGCAGTTCACTGACAGATGACAGGAGACCTGCCCCATAGGCTCTGAGCTCCCCTTCCTGCTTACACAAACCAAACTCCACTGTGAAGAAGTAACACTGCAAACACACGGACAAGGAAAACACACTCCCTCCTTAGACAGAGGAGATATTTCTCACTCTAATGTTGTGCTGAAATAGTAAAGTTGAGGAAGCAAATGCCCACGGTTGCCAACTTCTTCACGGCATCATCAGGTGCCCCCAGCGATGCCAGGCCAAGCTCCTGTGAGAACTGAGCGAAGCTGGGCTCTGCCAGCAGTGGGACATGCCCCAGCAGCTCATGGCATGTGTCCCTGGAATGAAAAATAAACAACTATTGTTCCCCACTGAAATAAACAAACAATCCACCAGTGGGTGAGGTCAAGAGGTCAAGAGGTCAAGACTGACAGTCAGGGAAGAAATACTACATAGAACAATAAAAATAAATAAATAAATAAATAAATAAATAAATAAATAAATAAATAAATACCTTAACGTTTGTAGAGCAAACAGCCCTCAAAAAATAAAATGCCACATTGTTGGCAGAGGATGCTAATTAGGGGGAGCATTTCAGCAGGATTACAAACGGAATATAAATGAACCAACAACAGCAAGGCAAACACTGGAGACACTACAGCTGCCTGTTGTGGTAGGAAGCACAATGTGAGCAGTGACAAGGCAGCCAGCAGGTGGCAGTGTGTTCGCCATGGCCTAGACCCGCTTGGCAGGCCTGGGAGTGCATGTGCGCAATGTAGAACTCACGGCTCAGGCGTGTAGAGAGGTGCCGAACTGTGACGAATGTACTGAGTACAGTGGAAAACACGGAAGGCCAGTCCTGCCAGGAAGTCACGAGGGGACAAGTACCCGGCCACGGGGCGGATTGTGAAACCGCTTCGTTCTAGAACACACAACCACACACATAAACATGCACATAGTGTTTTTATGCATGTGGAGACATGTATACAATATATACAACCATGGACAAAACATTATTTCTGCTCTCTACTGGTAGAAATTGCTTTTCACAGTGTGCATTCAAACTAGAACTAAGGTATTTTGTTGTACATGATCTATCCCTTTCTTTCCCACAGCTGGTTGAAGGGGTGATGTGGCTAAGTGCTATGGGCTGGGGAAAGATCTGAAAAGCTGCCCTGTAAAACCTTCACTGCAAAACATGATCGACATGCTTCAGATATGGAGCTTACCAGTGAGAGTGAGCAGACCTTGCAATGAAGGAGACACTGCTTGAACTGGGGAAGAGCGAACATGGATATGAAGTAATCATGTTAAGAATAACACAAAAAGGGGTATTTGAGCCACAACGAATGATTTCTCTTTGGAACATAGAATGTGAGAGAAATGTGAGAGCATCAGAAAATTAGACATAGTCCAAAGATAAATGGGAAGGACCCATTTGAACCTACTGGAAATCAATGAATTGCACTGGATTGAAATGGGGGGTTTCAACTCACATGACTACACCATTTATTACTCAGGCAAAAAGATGTTAAGAATGATAGCAAAGCCATGGTGACCAACAAAGAGATCACAAGGTGCCTACATAACTCCCTGTACATCAATAATAGGATCATATCTATTTGCGCCAGAGAGAAACCTCTGAATGTGGCAATCATCCAAATCTATGCACCAATAGCAAATGCATCAGAACAGGAAGTTAGGAAATTCTATATATAGGAAGTTAGGAAATTCTAAATTCAAAAGAACCTCAAGGAATGAGTTCATCTACATCATGGACCAATTTAAATTCCAAAACCAGGAATGCAGAGGATGCAGGAGTTGTTGGCAGACACAACCTAGGGAAGAAGAATAACACTGGGGGCCTTGTGCAGTTTTGCCAGGATAATCAATACCTTCTTCAATCAGATGAAGCGATGCTTGTATATACAGACATCCCCAAACTGCATCACAACCATATCTATTACATCCTCTTGGTGAAAACATTACCAGTGCAGACTTTGGGTGTGATCACCAACTCAGCATCAGATTATGCAAAGATCAAGCATCCAACCCTGCAGCGGAAGATCAATGTGAACATTTCATGCTCAGTGTACAATCGGAGTGAGAAACAGGCTTGATTTGATGAGACAGGAAGGAAATAACCCAGACAAATTGTGGGTAAGTATCAAGGAAACCATCACTGAAATTGTTCAAGAACAAGTGTCATACAAGAACCAGTACGTGGGGGGAACTGGTTAACTGCAACTGCCTCAATATTGCTAGCAAGAGGAGAGATGCTAAAACTAAGGGCAGGTTGGATGAGGTGAGGTCCCTCAACACCTGTTTCCAAAGAGAAGCCAGGAAAGACAAGAACTTCCTGAATGCCCTCTGAACAAGCCTTGAAGAAGGCCCATAATAGAAAATGATCTGCCACTACCAAACAGGTGAAGAAGCCTTTCTCAGAATACCAACCAACCATCAAGCACCATGATGGAAATGAAATCAGCAACTAGTGGGGCATCAAAAAGAGATGTAAAGACTACACAGAGGAACTATACATCAGTGCCAGCACTGAACGACCAGGGGAACTGAAGGACCAAGAAGAACTGGAACCAGACCTGCTGGAAAGTGAAATGGAGTGGGTGCCCAGGCAGCTGCCAAACAGCAAAGCACCTAGTATTGATGGAAGCCCTGTAGAGTTGTTCACATAAATTCCGATGCCCATGCTGTCTGCACTATACCAGGTGATCTGGGGGACCTGCACATGGCCAAAAGATATGCAGATGATACAACCCTGCTGGCAGAAAGTGACAACAACCTGAAAAAGTTCATGTTGAAGCTAAAAGGAAAAAGGGAGAAGACAAGACTTCACTTGAACATTAAGAAAAACAAAGTCATGGCTACTGCCAACAAAAAGTCCACAAGTGGACATAATTTTGGATCAGGAGTTGTCAGGGTTGTCAAGGTTGTCAGGAAACCCACCTGTCAGGGTTTCCATGTTCCGGTCCAGGTTTTCCCTCTTGTCTGTATTCCTTTCCAGGTTTTGATTTTGTTTCGCATTATCCTTTCTCTAACCTGTTCCTTGTTTCACCTCATTCTCTCTGTTATTTAAGTTTCCTTTGTTGCTGTTTAGTTGCTGGCTATTGAACAGATTTGAGTCAATGGGTGTCATAGTTGGCTGGATCTTCCTTGTTTGAGTTCTCTGTTCTGTGGTTTGCTGTTTTCCTGCTAGTCTTTCTGTTGATCTCTCTCCTCTCATAATACTGGCTGTATGTTTGTTTGTTCTATTTGCTGACTTTATTCTTTGTTTTAGTTTCTGCATGTGTATCTGGTTACGTTCTGTCTCAGGTTTAGTTTTGTCTTCATGTTAAGTAGTTTACCTGGTCATGATGTTCCTTCTATGTCCTCGGGTTGGCCTGATATGTTTTCTGATTTCTGTCTAGATTAGTCTTCATGTTCTGTGTCTGTGGATACCCTGTTCTCTTGTAGTTCCTTAAGTACTCCCTGTTATCTTTAGTCTTGTTTATATTCTGTCCTTGTGGTTCTTTTGTGTATGGTTCTGTGTTATATTTCTGTTGGTGTGTTCCCTTTCCCTGATATTAGTGTGTAAATCCATTAAACCCCTCCTTATTCTGACTCCTGCATATGATGTTCTGGTACTGTGATTGTGTTTTAACTCAATCCACCCAAACGTTGCACAATCAAAGTGGAGGCTCCACTTTGGGTTTAGGGCCATAGTGAGCAAAGATCAAATGTGGAAATATAAGGAAGACTCGGTCACCACCAAACAAGGTATAAACACTGACAGAAGGAAGAAAAAATGCTTTCAAGATGTGGTATTGGAAAAGACTCCTGAATTTCATGGACAGCTAGGGTCATCAACAAAACCATTCTGGGATGCATCAACCCAGAGTTTTAACTGAAAGGCAAGGTCATTAAACAGAAATGAATCAATTTTGGACACGAGTTGAGAGCAAATTCTCTGGAAAAGGAGGGGCTACTTGGAATGGTTAGCAGTATAAAGATACAGACTGTTGGCTGGACACCATCAAGAAGGTCAAAGGAATGAACACCATGCAATTGAAAGAAGCTGTGGAGAACAAAGAAGCTGGGTTGAGACTGGCCTGCAGAATATCCAAGGGTCAGACACGACAATGTACAAAATAGACGTACTGATGTACAGTGTATCACATTAAGATTTACAGTGTACATTAATGACAGTCATCATGTATGTTTCAGTACTGTTCCAAACCTACTCAACCCTCATCAGTTGGAGTAAATAACATATCCAGCATGCCAGCCTGCACCCGCCATAGGTGCAGGAGATGGAGCCTCACCCCGGAGGAAGCAGGAGACGTCCTCCAACTGAGGGATGTTGTCCTCCCGGTAGCCGCAGTGCTGTGAGAGCAGGGGCAGGTTGCGCAGGTACTCCCTGCATGCATGGGTGGGGTAGAGCTTATTGAGCTCCCTGAACACCACCCCCCATGTCTCCACCTCGTCCTCTGTGAACTCCACCCGCGGGATCGGGTCTCCACTTAAAGATGGGGAAAGGACACAGGAGACAGATTAACAAGAGAGAGATAGAGGTTAATTTAATAGGTAATGTAAGGTTAAATTGCTCTGCAACATAAACAAATATGCAGAACTGTGTGAGACATACTGTCTGTAGTTCATTGCAAGGTCTGCAAAGTATTCTCTCCTTTTTCGATAGATGTTGTCTTTAAATCCCTACAGAAAGATCAACAACCATAAAAGTTTTTTATGTGTCTTTCAGAGTAATCAGTCTAAATACATTTTTTGCAAATCTGAGAAGTGGTATGACAAAATAAAACAGCTACCCTGCCATCACTTTTAATAGAAAAAAAATCTGGCTATGAATAGATTTGCACTCACAGGATGATCAGCATCCAGGGCAGATCCATACATCAGAACACGATTGGCACACTTGTCAAGATCCGAGATCTTCCTGGGAAACCAGGGCTCTTCTGGGATAACTAGAACATCAAGCCAACATGCGCTGTACAAGTTTTCTGCTTCACCATGCAATTAATTTTACTATCCTGCACAAACATATCTTGTAAAACCAATGAGGACTTTATTTGCCAAGGATTCCATAAATATGTTGATGTCAGAGGGATTTTACCATCTTCAGGCGTGCAGAGCCTGTTCAACAAGTCCATGTTTGCTTTCTCATTCCATGTCTGCTTTCTCAGTAGCTCGATAATCTTGTTCAGAGTCTCTTGTTGACTTTCACGAGTGACGAGCACTTCTAGCTCAGAATGGCCAGTTATGGACTTTCGTGACTCTATGTGCAAAAGGTTGATTTGATTTTCCTGTTAGTGTATATTGAACAAATGTATAGAGGTGATTAGGATAACAGCATAAAACTGGTCATCAAAAATCAACCATAACAACTCCTACTGTCACTCATGTATATATGTATATTAGTATGTTATTTAATTAAACCTTAAGAATGCGTTCCCCTGTGGAGAGGGTTTAACATGAAATTTAATAGAACTTTTTCTCCCAAATCTAAAAGTTCTTTCCACACAGAGTGTTATTTCACTTACAAAACTCTAGAAGTAATATATATATATATACATAAAGCATTGGTATGCAAAGTCTTTTCAAGATTATATCCTGTTCGTGTCGAAGTTCCTCATGCTTTAAGAGTTTGCTCTCATATACAAATGAATTCCGTGTCAACAAAACAGAAAAGGTTTGCGAGAAAATAATGAATATCAATAATGAACATGCACCTCTCAGTCATTTACAAGTTGTTCACCTGAATGATTTCAGCACTATGTCAAGGACAGCGACAACAGAGACTAAATAGGCTTTTTATAGCTGTAATTGAAATTATTTTAGAGTCACGAAAAACTCTCTCAGAATATAAAAAAAATTCATGTAAAATCGAAAAAGTGCCTCAAAACCTTAAGCACGAAAGTTATATTTGCACAAATGTTATATTCGGAAAATAGCAACATTTGTAGATAACGATCATTTTTAAAAAGTCACTAACCTCGTTGTTGAATTCTTTCTCCCCATAATATTTGTTAATTGAGTCGAACTACCTTCCTCGGCGGGGTTCGTCACTCTTATTGGAGAACATGTTCCTGGCGCTTTTCCCCGGTGGTTATACGTCACTGAGGGACCCCCGCACAAAGTAATTGTGTAAACGGAGTTTGGAGCGCTTCGGTATTTATCAACCGAAAGGGAGTGGCGTGAGCAAGCGTGTAAACCCCAGTCTATACGATCTGTTATATAGAACAGGAAATGGAAAATTACGATAAGATGATTGTTTTGGGACGTTCTCGTTATGATTATAAGAGCTGGAAAATGTATATAAACTTTTACGTTTTTAATAATCTAAATAAATACCAAAATACATCTTTTGCTTCCACTTCTTTTATTTGATTCCACTTCTTTTTGCAGAAAAAAACAACTTAGTCTTCAAGGTTACATAACAACTAACTTTTATATTTCAGTTACTAAAATGTGTAAATAACAATGTAAGTCGGACTTTACTGCAATATGTAAAAACGTGTGAATTTGATCAAGTTAGATCTAACATCGTTTTCCAACAGGTGCTCGTGTAGATGTCTCGATTTTGTAGCCTATATTTGTCTTCTTCTTCTCCACACATGGACAGCTCTTTCCGTTGTGTGTGGAGTGCTATGTGTGGTCCAGGGGGACGTTCCGGCCTTTGCAAACTTTAGCAAACCGTGGCATTTGTTAAGGGTACGTCTTTTCCCCTCCATTATTTTACAGACAGTTGTTTTAGAACTTTCTAATATTTTTCTATAGGAGGATCTGGATCAGTAAGCTTTGAATTTTCACCAGCCTGTCCTCGCTCGACAAATGCGCGTTGAAAGCGCGCAAAAACTCGTTATCAAACACAAGGAGCTTAGATTAGGTAGTGCTGAAAGGGGCTTATTTGCTCGTCACTCGTTACAGGAAACCTATAATCAAGCCTCCCAAAGTCCAAAAACAGACTGGATACTGCTTTTGGACCAGATCTGTTCTGCTTCTCGGCCAGATCGGGTGTTCAAAAAATGTAGAGATGGAAAGTAATAAACACTTCTGTCATCGGTTGCTGGATGATTAATAAATCCCTGGTAGGTATGAGTAACAGCGGTTTTCGAGCTCTCTCCGAAATTAGTTATCCAGAAAGTGCTGTATAATGAGTTGCTGATGTAAATCCAACTCAAACACATGACTAAAATGTTATTCAAACACTCTCACGCCATCTCCCCTCTTTATTGATCTATTGTCTATGCACTGGTTTGTCATTGATCTGAATGACCTACGTGGGTTTCCTCGATTGTAAATAATCTTTTATAGTGCGTCCCATAACCACACATCTCATTAGACCCTGGACTATCAACCAGGTCATACCAGTTTTAGCAGAAACCGAGATCTGAGCTCATTAAACGCAGACCTGCTGCTGTTCGTGAAATGTTCTCGATTCCACATTTTTTTTACTATCCACGAAAACGTAAACAGCGTCGGTGTAAAAACGTCAGCATCAATGAGGTTGATACACTTTTTCAGAATGTGCTGTATTGTAATCATCTAACTCACTGGAGAATGCAAAGAGAAGTGTGACTCATGTGGGTCATGTAAGAGTACAGAACGAGGAAACTGTGAGTGATGAAGCTCCAAACGCCCCGTATCCTGCAGGTAGGCTTTCATCAGTTGTAAATATTACTTCATGTATTTGAATGTAGTTCAAGATTTGAGTAAACAGAATTAATCCAAGTGTATCAAAGTCTACAAAACACCTTCAGCAACATTGCACACGTTAGGATGCTGCCCCCTACAGTACAGCTGAGCAAAGCTGCATTACACCACAATGATGTGTCTGGTATTCCTTACAATATGTACTGTGTCTTCATTCCCAATTGGAATTATAGACGAGAAATAATTATTTATAAATTCCTAATAAAATTATTCAATAGATCAAAAGGCAGAATTAATATGAGCACAATCTCAAAATTGTATCTCTCTAGTGATCCCTCAGATATCACCCCAGGTCATTCCTGTCTTCCTAGGTGAGTCAAAGGAAGCTGCTTTGGTGAACAATGTCAGTTTGAATCCAGTCTCAGCATGATCAGTGAGTTCTGGATTACAGATACATTGTGTCAGTACTACAGGGTTCAACCTGAAAATAGGGCTAAAAAAACCAACTCCCTGAGTGATACACCTTCAAATATGGACTTATACTAGCTGGGCCGCACAATGGAGGATGGGTTCCCTTCTGAGTCTTGGTCCTCCCAAGGTTTCTTCCTAATCCCCTCTAGGGAGTTTTTCCTTGCCACAGTTGCCTCTGGCTTTGCTCATTAAGAACATGGACCCATGCGTTTGTAAAGCTGCTTTGTGACAACATTTGTTGTAAAAAGGGCTACATAAAGGGTTATAGAAATAAATTTGACTTTGACTTTGAAACTCGTTCAGCAGAACAGAAAACAGGATGATATATAATTCTCTGCAAACCCCAGTTGCATGTTTTTGTAGTAGTGGTGGTGGTGGCTCATTCTGCACATGGAAAGCCAGCAGTAATTAACAAGAAGAGTTGAACAGCATCTGTCAACTCTGGTATAATTACTACTTTAACATGAGTTCACACTCTTAATGATGACTTTCTCTTTGACCTTTGAAAACTATAGCATTCTCTTTTGGTTAAACAGAAACATGAAGTTAAACTTTGTTGTCTTGGATCATAGAGAACATCACATTTAAACTCATGTGTGGCTGAAAGAACTCTGAAAAGTGGATCTTGGTGCTTAAGAAGGTTTCATGCTCGTGGAACTCATGTGGTGAACTCATGTGTCAGTGTTGCTCACGAGGCCTTCTGCATGGACCACAGCTCCAGCCTTGTTGCTTTTATTTACACTCTCTCCCTCTCTGTGAAAATTCTCCACAAGGAGATGCTGTTAGCACTCAAGTAATGTTTTGAAGAGGAGGAAGTTAGTATTAGGATGCATGTGTTTGCACTCATAGAGTGAAAGTATAGGAAGTAAATGTTTTCAATAGTCAAAATAAAGTTTTTTTTTGTATGAGTGTTTCATACTCTTCATATAGCTTTGTATAAGTTTAGAGTTTATGAGAGTTAGGCGTAAATGATTAAACTTTAAAACACATACTGCTTAGGTAGCTATCACGCTAGTCAGGCTATCACGCTAGTCTATGTATATACTGTATATCATGCTAGTATATGACTAGCATGATAACCAACAACATGCTTATTACAAATTAAGCATAAAAAGAAAAAGGTCATTTCTTTAAGTTTTAAAAAATACATTTTGGAGGTGAAAATAAATAAACAGGCTACACTCACAGATGCTAATGTTCAGAATCCACTTGAAATGACCCTTAAGTGAACACTGATGATGGGTCTGTGTGAGACATCCTGAGTCAAATAAAATAATTCTATTATACGCATGCTGTCCGATATTCTTCGCTTAAAGTCAACCTCTTCGCTTAAAGAGGTTGAACATTAGGTGCAGCCTCAGTCCTGCCTCCCTGAGATCTCACATCTATTCATTCATGTTTGTGAATGCAAGTGTACATATATTCTGCTTCCTGTGTCCTTTATCATGTACTGTAAAGGAGTGCCAAGTCATATTACCACCCAAACGTAGCATACAATATTTAGGAAAGTGATTGCTGAAAGGAATTGTTAAAATTATTTATTGCTCCTTTAAGCTGACTGAGTACCAATAACATCCCCTGGTAGACGATCTTCAGCCCTGCTAAACGTATGTGAGTGGGTGACTGAGTTACTAACCAGGGTCATGAGGTGCTTTGGGTTTAATAATTAAAATAACCATCCCTTTGATAAACAGTCATTAAGTCCATGCTGTGATGATGTTAACGCAGTAATTATTTGTGCTGCTGCTGTTGATTTAGATCAGAGTTGTTGGACACTAGTCGTATGCCTTACATGACAGATTATTACCTCTCATTGCTTCTTACAACAGCATGTGTGAACCTTTCTAGGTAACTACAGAATGTCCTGTGTGTGCTTGTGTAAGGAAGAGAATGGGGGAGTTTTGTCATCTTGGTTTGCTGCAAGTTAAGAGTGTAGACAATGATCTCGAATTTCCATTACAGTGTTAAAACTGCTCACAGCGTTAAAAACTGCATTCAAAACAATTGTAAGTCTACACTTGTTGGCAAGTTTCATCACTTACAAGTTTAATCACTTACAGTGTGTTGAGACTTGATAACTGTAACTACCAAGTTCACACTGAAGTTTTTCTGTACTGCATATTTGCAAATAATTTTTCTTATTGCACATTTATTTGCAGAAATTCTAGAAAAAAACTAGAAAGCATTGTTGAAATGAATCGGTTAATAAAAGGCTATGAGGGAAGCTGCTTTAGAGAATGAGGAGCCCTATGATTGGTGGAGCCTAATGAGGAGCCCTATGATTGGTGGAGCCTAATGTTGTGTAAGAACACCAGTACAAGTAGCCAAGTCACATGTACAAGTAATACATTGCAATGAACATCAGGATGTATGGAGCTTGACATGGCAGGCAGCTGAGTTAGCCCTCGGAGGCCGAGCCTTGAACAAGCTGGCACTTTTAATCAGACTCAGCAGCCTACGTGGTGTGTGGTGCGAGAGAGAGAGAGAGAGAGAGAGAGCGCCGGTGGGCAACACAGTCCACTTCACTTCTCAAAGAATATTAACGTTAGGACATAGGCATGTCACAGAATATTAACGTTAGGACATACGTGTCACAGAATATTAATGTTAGGACATACGTGTATCTCAGAATATTAACGTTAGGACATACATGTGTCTTTTACCTGAAGGGCAAAATAAAGACTCTCAAAAATGCTCAACTAATACAAAGAAGAACCTGAACTGTGTTTATCTCATTCATCCCATATCAGCATGAACATATTTTGTGTGATGTTTGAGTGAGATAATGGTTATGTAACTGGTACTCACCTTTAACTAACCTCAGAAACTCATTCAGAAACTCCGACTGCCACATAAGATTAAACATTTTGTGACGGTGCACAGTGCAGGTAAAGGTCAGGACAAGGTCATGTGTCTCTTGCACTTCCACAGGATCAATATCCTCAAATTCAAAGGCCCCAACAGGGATGTCTGGTGCCATATGGCTTCGTTTCTGAAACCCTTATTACACCAATCCCTTCCCGAACCACAAGTTCTGCATCAGATCCATAATAGATTTGAACCTAATAATTTAGGGAGTTGTTTTTTTTTTTTTTAGCACTATTTTCAGGTTGAACCCTGTAGTACTGACACAATGTATCTGAAGAAACAGAATGTACTGTAAATTTTTTCAAACACTCCACATGTTTTATTAAAGACTCAAAAATACATATTAGACAACTTCACATTCAGGAAGAAAAAACTGCTGCTGTGTTTTATGTTTAAATCAATCAACAAAATGCTCTTAGGTATGTCCAATTAGTTTACAGGTTTTTAAGACATGTAAAGCAACTTTGAGTAATTTCTTGCTTTGACGATGAATCAAAACTCAAAAGGACTAGCAAGAGACAAGACTTCACCGACTCAATCCAGTCTGCCATGTAGTGGACCTGAGCTGGAAACGTGTGTTATTCATCCTCTCCCCAGCCCTCGTCCGAGAAAATGTCAGCTTGACGTTTCTTGAAATTGTTTTTGAAATCTTCGTCAAAGTGCTCAAGATCATCCTCCCTGAAAATTCCCTGAGTAAACAGTGTACATTGGAAATTCATTTCCAGAAAAAAGCATCATCAAAATGAAATGTTCCACAATGACATACAAACTCTCTGTCACGTGTCTGTGTAGGTATAGTGAGGTGTCTCTACCTTTGGCAGGTAGCCAAGCAGTTTTGTAGCATGAAGTCTGAGGAGCTTCTGTCTCTCCTCTTCGATGATCTCCCGACGCAGGGCTTCCCTCTCCTGCTCCATCGCTCTCTCCTCCACCTCACGCTCCTACACAAGAGCATTATATTCCTCTATATATTATATTCTTATATTATATTATGTCCTTTACTTACAGTGACGCAGCGCTGCCTTGTCGAGCCTCACCTTGTCGGCCTGGTACAGACGACGACGCTCCTCGATCAGCCTCTCGACGGAGCGTTTGTGCTCCAGCTGCTTGAGGCGCCTCCTCTGTGCATTCATCTGCTCCACGCGGTCGTCCTCTGCAAACTTGGCCAGCATGGCCTGCCTGAAGGCCTCCTCCTCCTCCTGCTCGGCCTGCCGCTGGAGCTGTTTGAAGGCCAGCTGTTCCTGGCACGTGCGCTGCAGCTCCAACCTCTGCCGGATCCTCCGCTCCATCTCCTCCTGCGGGCGAGGTGTGGGGGAAAAGGTGACAGTGCTGCACGTGGCTGTGAGAAGTCAGAGCTGACTAAAGAAAAGAATTTCTCCAGATGATCACTAAATACATTTATACAGTTCATTTGTTCAAAGCTAAGCACTCCAAGGAGGTTCTTTGGTTTTTTTGTCATTATATATGGATTTTATCATTAATACAAAAAAGGTTAAAAGCTGGTCCATGATTTAGATTTTTTCATTGACTTATTCATCATTACCAGGAACTTTAAGATGCATAAACTCACGATTTCTTTCAGTCTGGCAGCCTCTGCCTGCTCCTCCAGGTACAGCTCCTCACGGACACGTTCCATCTCCTCACGCTGATGCCTTTCCAGCTCCATCTTCTCAGTCAACTAAAAGGGCAAAAGCTGACTCGCTCATGAAATCACCAGACACATTAATCATATGCGTATATCCTATATTAATCATCAGCGCTGGGGGGTTTGATTTTATTTTTTTAGGGGGGAGGGCACCTGCCACCTACCATCTTCTGGAGCCTTTCTTTGGCCCTCTCTCTCTCTCTAGCACTGGACATCCTGTCTTCTTCCTTCCTCTGCTGATACTTGACAAACTCCAGAATGCGCCGGTTCTCCTCCTCCATCTTCTCACGCTCCAAGCGCCTCCACTCAGCCTGCTGCTTCTTGAAATCCTCGATGTACCTCTGAGTGGCCTCGACCTTCTGCAGCCGCAGCTGCCGTTCCCTGAGAATGAAAGCCCACCCTTTCAAGGTCATCCTTGACATGCCTCACCATTGTCTGCATTTACAATTTTGCTCAACAAGCTCCTAAACCCAGTGAACTAGAGATGTTACACCCATTGAATTAGCTGCCACACCTAGTGAACTAGCAAGTACTAAAAGTAAGCAAGAATGCACAGATTATGGTCATTTCAGCTATAAGAGGTTTGAATGGTCTATGTAAACGTGAATGTGTCAATGGAAAGTGTCCAGGGAGATCAAAATAAACAACACTAATATAGATACAAGTGTAGCATCTCACATCTGGTCCTCCTCATAGATCTTTCGCACGATTTCATCTACCAGGAGCTTCTCTTTGAGGAACTCCTCGTAGGCCTCCTGCCTCTGCCGCTCCTTCTCCACCAGCTGCTGCTCCAGATCCTGCTGGTAGCGCATCACCTCTTCATAACGCCTCTGCTCATGCTGCTCCTTCTCTGTCGCGGCCCGCTCCTGCTCGCCCCTCATCGTACGGGCAATATCCGCCTCCTCCTTCTGAATTTCCACAAGCCAAAAAGCAAAGGCTGAGAGTGCGTACTCAAGGCTGAGAGTGCGCACTCAAGGCTGAGAGTGCGCACGCAAGGCTGAGAGTGCGCACGCAAGGCTGAGAGTGCGCACGCAAGGCTGAGAGTGCGTATGCAAACCTTGACTGCTACTGTAACCACTTTCCTGCGTTTTGAGCCGGCGTGACAGTTTAAAAAGAGTTGCACTTACCAGGGCCTCATACTTCATGGCCTGCTTCTCGGCTATTTGTGCTGCCCTTTCTCTGTTTAGGTAAGCAGACTTCAGCTTTGCCTCCAGCTCACGGAGCTCCACACTATAAATCAGTTAATCGCTGTTAACGAATATGAAAACAACATAAACTGATACACAGTTCTATGTAGAGTGATCACTGTTTGCTTTGAAGTGAGCAGACACCTGTTTTCTTTGATGTATTGCCTCATTTTTTCGTCTCGCAGTTTTTCATGACTGATCCTGGCGAGTTCCTTAGCCATCCTCTCCTCTTGCACCAGTTGCCTCTCCTTGAATATTCTGTCCTGTTCTGCCTATGAGAATAAAGCTACCACATGGTTAAACTGATAAAAACATGCATACTGACATGTGAAAACATACTGTGAGGAACACGGGGAAAAAAGAAAACTAACCTTCAAGTAAGCCTCCTCTATTTGCCTCTCAAACTCTTCATCTTGCATTTTGCGCAAGTACCTTTTTCTCTCGAACCGCTCTTCGCTCCTCAGGTTGGCCTGCATCTGCGTTTCTTTGGCGATGCTTTTGGCTTGATCCTCGCGCTTTTCCTCCTGGTGCCGCAGCTGCGCGATCATCCGTTGATGATGGTTGTGCGACATGTTACGTCTCTGGCTCATGGAAGCCTGAAAATCGCAGGCAAAGTAATCAAATGAAAACTTACCTGTGACAAGTTTTACAGAAAAGCACTTGTGATAAAACAAGCAAACGCTGAATCAAACAACCGAAATAGCTTCCAATGTAATCTATAATTTATTTAATATAGATATCATATACAACTAACCATGCCAGCTGACTAGTACGTTTTATCTAGGTAATCTAGCTAGCTAAAAACATTTTTAACTGGCGTTAGCTTGCTAGCTGCTAGCAAGCAAAATACCTGTGCTATTTGTAAACAAAGCCATCTTATCAAACATTAAAATCAAAATCAGTATCGATAAATATTATATACCATTATTTCGAACTGGGGGTGATTTGTTTTGTCAGTTCAATCTTGTATGATGGATGTTGTCAAATAAACTTCTAAACCTGCGCGACAAATTTCATACTATTAATCTTTCATTTGTTTGTAACTCGTTGTTGTGGAAACGTAATCCCACGTTGGTAGTAAAGTCGACTGTAATTGGCCAGTACCACGGTCTATCGGAAATAACGATTGGTTCGTGGAAATGGCGCCACATCACTTTTTTTGAAGCGCTTACAGTAGTAGTGTTGGACAGGTAGACAGACATGCGAGTCTGCTAGGTCTGTAGAAAGGTGTATTTAGTTGACTTTCTAATTATACTCTCATTTATCAGTGCTTTGCACAAAATAATACACGGTGAATCCGTACTGTAGTATAGACTTTTTACTGAGAGATTCACACAAGCAGTCGGTCTCATTTATTTGACTGATAGTTATCTTGCTAGATAAGTAAGTCTACTGTCAAATGACATGATTTGCCATTAAAGACAGTTCATTCATCAGGGGTTTGGTTAATCTTTCATTAATAGCCTTTAAAATCTGGCCTAAGCATGAGTCCTAATTAAATGATGAATTGTGAACTTTCTCCTTTAGTTAAAACAGTTACTTTTCTAAATGATAAATTAAAGTGTCAACCTACCAAAGTGTAAACTGAAACAGATCTCACTGTAGACTCTTGATCAGTTCACTAATTAATGTGTGTTGATATTGAATTGGTGTATTTGATTTAGACATTGTGACTCCAGTCCAATTTATATTATGTAGCCAGAAACCCGTGTTTATATCAGATGATATAATTCTGCTTCAATAAAGAAAAGACATGAAGAATGACACAAATGTTTTGACTGTTACAATGGACATTTATTTAATTGTTTTGTACAAATATTCGCTTGTTGTCCTATTTTTTTATTTTTATTTTTTGACATACACCTTATAGATAGAAAAGCATATTAGGCCAACAATTAAATTTCTCAGCCTATTTTACATATTTCAGTTTTGACAGCTTTGACTCTTAACGTGAGAACCCTTGAATATTCTGGGCAGTTTATTTGTGCCACAGCACACAATCGAAAATGATTTATGATTGAATGATTGAAAATGTCCTGTATAATAAAGGCATATTTGTTACGATGCTGAGCATATGTGAGGATGAACACTGTGATCGTTTCTTAAAAGCTAAACTAGGGTTGATGTCATTAGAGTTACAATGTAATGCCACAGTCCTTGTGGAAGCAATATTACATCATTAAAAAAACAACAGCAACAAAAAAAACCCAGATACTTGTATATTTACAAAATTCAAGTTTGCCTTTCTGCAATATTAAAAAGTGCATCAAAAATAATTAGGTTAAAAAATTAGACAAGGAAAAAATATCATTCAACATTCTTTGAAGGTGTAGATAATTATTGTTATGAAGGACCAAAAGGACAATATGAATGTATTATTATTTCTGATCACCATTCTAGTGAAACACTTTGGGAAAAATAATCCAAAAACACTATTCTTTTTCATATCAATAAATTATAAACACTGCAAAAAAACAAAACCAACAAAAACAAGGAGCTAGTTACACCAGTGCTTAACGTTACATCGTACACGTCTGTTGACATAATTACACAAAGCCTTGCTTCCCAATCCCTGCCCTCTCTTTTTCCAACATGTCCTACTTTCAGAGAAAAAAAGAGACAGTAAATGTTGCTGCCATGAACAGTCTGAACAGGCCCTCTGAGTTTTTCCTTTTGTGCTTGGAAAATAAAGCATTTAATTTGGCATAAGGACAGTAGTGAGTCAGTAAACATATGCAAACTCATATTCACAGAAGTCTTTGTCTTGAATGGGGTTCCCAGAAGTTTTTCTTTTAATTAATTTCCCATGGATCTTTTCGTTATTCGTTTTTTGTGTGTGTGAGGGACAGAAGCCTGTGTAGGGTGTGATTGAGGATAGGGAGACATTTCCAAGTTTGTTGTGTATGGCTCAGTAAGCAGTGCAGGCCAGGAAAAAGTGTTGCAGTGTTTTTGTTTTTGTTTGTTTGTTTGTTTTTTCATGAAGAGCAACATATCGTCCAGTGCACAGAACCAGTCCTTCATTTTCACCCTCTCTGTCTGTCTCATGTTTATCTCCAAATCTTCCTTCATTCCACATTTTCCCTTTTCCCTTACTCTCTTACTTTAACCCTTTCTTTCTTTCTTTCTTTCTTTCTTTCTTTCTTTCTTTCTTTCTTTCTTTCTTTCTTTCTTTCTTCCTTCCTTCTGTCTCTCTCATTCATTTACTCCCTTCCCACTCTAGAGACGTGTAGTGTAATTGTGGGACGCTCCCTGAGAGTTGAAGCAGGTTGAACCCTGTGCACAGCCTGCGTTATCGCTCCTCTGCTACCTTCCCATTGGTCTCGTTTTCCACCTCCTCCCTGCGCTTCTGCCTCTGGAAAAAACCCAGCTGGGGGAAATGTAGGAATAGCCAAGATTCATGATTCACTTTATCCCACAAGCCAAACTATCATCTTACAACTTTTGAAAAATGTTGCATGGACACTGTAGAAGTTTATTACAATACTGAAGTTCACTTATAGATGATCATATGTTTATCTATAAAATCAGTTATTACCTTCCACAGAGCTAGAATAAGGAGGGAGAGTAGCAGCAGCCCTCCTAGAGTACTCCCAATAATAATCCAGATGGGAACACGGGAATCTTCCTCTTTCCTAATCTCCAGAATTATCTAAGGAAAAACACACAGAATTGCAAACTAACAATTTCATATAAATCCTAGACAAATGAACAATATTAACCAGTCTATTCCATTCCAAATTAAACATTCCATATATATCCTAGATTGATTATAACAGTAATACATTAGTATGAAGTAACTGTACTAGATACATGGGTTCTTCGGTACCAGTTCTTCTTAGACTACTCTTCCTGTGAGAGGTACATCTTTGACTGCTGAAGTCAGTATGCATTCTGATCTAATCTGATGGGGTGCCTATAGATGGCAGCAGAGATCAGTGTGAGAGAGAAGGGCCGCATGGTGGTCTGTTGGTCCTTTCGGTCCTTGGGTTCCAGACTGCTGGAGTGTGCTGAGAAGCCCTCACTCCCTCAGCTGTCAAAGGGAGTTCTGGCACCTGGAACACTAAGGCATTTACAGAGAGATGGTCCCTACAGAGAGATGATCCCTACAGAGAGACAGCCCCTACAGAGAGACAGTCCCTACAGAGAGATGGCCCCTGCCAGATGAGTGTTACAATACTGCTTGCTTAGCTCAGCAGATATGTTGGGTTGAAAGGCGTGGGTACAGTTTCAGTTCAGTGCCGTCCAGGTTATTACATCCATTCAAACGATATTATTAGCAGATCCAAAGACTACATAACAAATATGTGACGCTAAGTCACACAGTCTTGTTAGCAATGTTCTGTCAACAAATGTATATGCAGTTTCAACCACCAGTAATCAGTACGCATGCAAAATACACTATATTTATTACGTTTAAAAACTGAGAAATTATGATTCACAACATTCAGTGTTTCTTTTATCAGCAACTTTTTTGAATAGGACTTTTGTCCAGTTGAACAAAGTCTATTCACTAGCCTGCTGCTGCAAAATATTAAATATCTAAAAAGGACAATGCAGAAAGTGTTTGCAAATGCCATGATGAATGTAGATTTACACTGTACCTCTCAGTGACAATAACAATACCCTGCACCTCTCAGTGATAATAACAATACCCTGTACCTCTCAGTCACAATAACAATACACTGTACCTCTCAGTGACAATAACAGTACACTGTACCTCTCAGTGACAATAACAATACCCTGTACCTCTCAGTGATAATAAAAAAATCTCACTAAATTAATTAATTAATCAATTAATGCATTGCTGTCTTAATAAATTAGCTGATTTATTCAGAGCTGTGACTCACATGTCTGATGGGTTTCTCTTCATGAAGGAACATGGGGCTAGCAGAGCTCAGCTCTATCGAGGCCGTTGTCACTAACTCCAGCGTTTTGAACTTCAGCTGCCCGTGAGAGAAAAATCAAACAAACAAACATGCCATCAGTGCCCCTCTCCACACCAGCCCTTCGCTCCAGAGAATGAGACAACAGGACAAACTCAACCATGACTAATGGGATGTAGAGAAACAAAGGAAGATGAAAGTTGAAAATTTGTGTGTGTCAGCACATGCTAGAAAACACCACATTACTGAGAGAGCGAGAGATGAAGACCAGATGTACGTCATGGGTATACAAATATTAACTATAATTTAGCAGTACACAGTTGTTTTTCTTGTGTGGTGTTTTTCATGTGAGCGCTAACTATTTGACAGGTCTGTAGATGGTAGAGAATACTGACTTTAGCTGTACATGCTACATACAGAGTGCTTCCTATTATAAAGATCAGAGCCGTAAACAGAGTGACCGTGAACCCTACTCACTGCATGGAGAGAGTCAACACGCAGGAACCCACTGATCGTCATGCTGACATCTCTGTAGGAGGTCAAGTTCACAGTGCACTGAACTGGAACAGTCAGAGTGTTGGTGTAATTCTGAACACAAACACACACATAGATGCACATGCGCACACACACACACACACACACACACACACACACACACACACACACACACACACACACACACACACACTGCATTAACATTAATAAACTGACAACCTAAACGAGTATGCCTGTGAACAG
>JAOXYF010000020.1:8328867-8343725 GCA_028565775.1 Sternarchorhynchus goeldii | reverse complement strand
TATGAGTCATGCTTTTTGTGCTGTATCTAGATACATGAGTCATACTTTTTGTGCTGTATCTAGATACATGAGTCATGTTTTGGTGTTGTATCTAGATATATGAGTCATGCTTTTTGTGCTGTATCTAGATACATGAGTCATACTTTTTGTGCTGTATCTAGATACATGAGTCATGCTTTTTGTGTTGTCTAGATGCATTGGACAGTAGTGCCCAATAATATATTAAAAGATCACTGTAAGATTTGCTGTTGTTTATACTGTTGCTAAGAACACCACCTGAACACCAGATTGGATGTACGATTAGCTGAATAAAACATGCCCTGAATCTATACGCCTTCTGTTCTGACCGCACTAAACAGTACAGAGTGTATGTGTGGTCTTCAGTGCTGGTGGAGAAGGTGGTGCAAGGTGCTGGCAATACCAGGGTCAGGAGTTTCCAGGGACTGCACATGCTGCTGTACTGATAAAATACGTAAGTCTCTCTGGATAAAAATGTCTGCCAAATGCTTTAAGCACAAGTGTTTAAAAAAGTATCAAAAGATTAATTTATTGTTTAGACTTATAATCTTAAGAAATGCTTTGATCTGTAGATATGCTATATTTCAGATACTACAATGTTAACTGCCAAATAGTTACATTTTTCTTTAACAACTCATACCTATAATTTTATAATATAATTTAAAACTACTTTTTCTCACTTTAGGAAATTAGTTGTAAAGAAATTAAAGAAATATCAACCTTCATTGCTGGATCAGTTTACAGCAAAGATTTAAACCCAGATCTCTTTCCCTGTTGATTACTAATATCCAGACAATAAACAAACAAAGCAAATATGGTGACTGAAGACCACATAGCACAGTGGAACATCTAAGTCCATTTGCCTTTAAGGTGGCAGAGCCCGACTTCAGCAAAAACCATCTGTGCTTTTGGGGGGGTTGACTTTTTTTTCCTAAAAGTCAACGATTCTTTCCAAGAAGTTAATCCTCTTCTCAACACTCAGGTTGCCTCTGAGTTAGTGTTATCCCAGGCCTTCGGTAGTCTGAACGATGGGATTTCCATCCATCTCCATCACCATCTGCAGTTTTCTCATCTACTTTTTTCTCCATAAAAGGCAAAAGATTATATATTTATAATTCCCATGGCAGGTTGGGCTTCGTTTCTGGTGATGGATTGGAAAATTAAGGCAGTTGCAACAACTGAGAGTGTAGCCTGGACACCAGTGAAGATAAGTGGTGTTTCAAGCCTGGAATGAGAGTGAAACTACAGGTACAGTGAAACTACAGGTACAGTGAAACTACAGGTGCAATCTGGCATGGGTTTTGGATGCTCTGTCATGGATGGTTCTGCAGACTCGCAGCTCCAGGAGTGTGGGACTGAGTTGGAGGACAAGCCAGCTGTGTCAGACCGTGAGCCAGCAACTTTCACACTGCTATCAGCTGTAGGCCTGGGAGAAAAATGCATACTGGAAGAGAAGGTTGTGCTTTTCCTTTCCCACTCTAGAGGAACACTTCCTCTTCACCACTCACTTTACTATAGCTCCCCTGGGGGAAGAAAATGGAGCCTTTTATTCATGTCTTTTGGAACGACAATTGGAAAAGTGCCCTGTCTGCATTGTGAGGGACAGAGACGGGAGGGAGAGTCATACAGTGCTATGACTTCAAGATTCATGACAAGAAATTATGCTGGAATTGGAAAACCTGAAGATGGCATGGGGTTGAAAGTCAAGGAAAACATGTCTGTGTAGGAAAGGATGTGAAATTACAAAAGACAGAGGACCAGAGGCAAATGAACTGGCAAAACAGACAAACAGCAATACTTACCTCAACTATATGTGTGGAGAAACCAGCCTGGGACATCTGGAGACCAAATGCTGTCCCATTCTTACTGGTTCCTACAGACAGAGCACACAGTGAGCTCAGAGAGCAGAGGGAGCTGAAGGGGTCTGTAACTTACAGTTCCCTAATGCTGCATTTCAGGATTTGAGCATCTAGCAAGAGTTATAACACTGAGCAAGTTTCAAAGTGCAGAGATTTTATAGTTTCAATACAATGTGGAGATGTAAAGGTTTTATAGACTGAAGCAGTGGACAGTGGGCTGCACAGCTCTGTGAAACCTCACAGGTATGTTGTGGAGAAGCCGCTACCTTCCAGGCTGAAGATCCTTTCTCCCAGAGCATCCACAATGTCCTTCAAGGCAGCTTCATCGGTCACATTAAAGAAATGCTTGTCATCAGGGTCACTAGCAATGTACTTTATCTCGTTGAGGAAAGTCTCAGGGTTGATCCCTCGCCGATTATAGTACCCCAACACCTGGGGGAGACAGAGCCCAGACACTCAGGTGACACCCTCCCATTAGCCAGTATGGATCACACTTCCATTCCTCCTTAGGCGTAATTCCATTTCAGCTCCTCCATTGTAAATCCATTTAAGAGAGGAACGTGTTCCCAAGGAATGTCCCATATTTCATCAGTGTGTCTCTTATTTCAACAGCCGCATTCCCTGAACTCTCACTGTTCACTTCATACCAGTGTAAGACTGACCATCTGATCAGTACCAGACCAGCACTGGGTACACTGGGTACACAGGGTACACTGGGTACACAGGTTACACGGAGCACACTGGGAACATGGGGTACAGTACATTGGGTGCACTAGGTACACGGGGTACATTGGGTACACAGGGTATACAGGGTACACTGGGTACACAGGGTACACGGAGCACACTGGGTACATGGGGTACAGTACATTGGGTGCACTAGGTACATGGGGTACATTAGGTACACAGGGTATACAGGGTACACTGGGTACACTGGGTACACAGGGTACACGGAGCACACTGGGTACATGGGGTACAGTACATTGGGTGCACTAGGTACATGGGGTACATTAGGTACACAGGGTATACAGGGTACACTGGGTACACTGGGTACACAAGGTACACGGAGCACACTGGGTACATGGGGTACAGTACATTGGGTGCACTAGGTACATGGGGTACATTGGGTACACAGGGTATACAGGGTACACTGGGTACACAGGGTACACGGAGCACACTGGGTACATGGGGTACATTAGGTACACAGGGTACACTGGACAGAGGAGAAAAAAAGAAAGAAAAAGAAAGACATTTTGGCACCTGTATGTCTGAATGAGTATTAAAACAGTTTACATTACTGGGACTGGCAATATCTAAAGCCTACTTCCTGGGGTTCAGTTCCATCATAATGCCACTTTATTCAGTTATTTACTATAACCTTAAGTAAAAAGAATGTGAAGGAGCGGCGTGGAGGGACTCACGGCGATAGCGTATCGAACGATGCCGTCCTTCTCGCTGTCCTCAATAACCTGCCGCAGATTCGGAGAGTCATGTGACTCTCCATCCGTGATGACGATCATGACCTTCTTTGCTCCTCTCCTCCCTCCCTGTTTAAAGGCCTCAGATCTGAGGAGATGCAGGGCAGGCATTCACAGTCTTGACATTGACTTTGTAAAACAACAATTTACAATTTGATTCTCTAGGGTGGAAAAGCAACACACTGAAGATTCGTGTTTCCAGGGCCGTATTCAATAATATTATGTTTCTTTGTTTTGCATGTCATAGTGAGCCAAGCACCCAGCTAGAAGGACACGCCCACTGATACATACATAAATACCTGCCTCGCTCCAATGTTGCCAATCTCACCATTATCTCTTTTGGGCTCAGTGTTGCCAATCTCACCATTATCTCTTTTGTGGCTCAATGCTGCCAATCTCACTGTTATCTCTTTTGTGGCTCAACGCAGTCCTTATTTGCATTCATCTCTCACTCCATCATCACACTAACATAATACTGTATTTAGATTTTCTTTTGTGTACACGTGTCTTCATTTTAAACTGTATGTTTGCATGTTTATAAGCATTTATGTGTGTGTGTGTGTGTAGTACCGAGCCACACTGATGCCAAGCGCCGTATTAGTCTCTTCCCCACCTCTCTGGTTTATTTTGCGGGCAGCTTTCACCACCTCCTCTACTGAACGAAAATCACTCAACTGGAACTCAGTCTCTACTTTCTCCCCATACTGCACCACACCAACCTAAACACACACACACCATGTATTATTAAATGTAAAAAATAGACCACACATTTTGATTGAATCTTATTTACGTTCTTGGTTACTACGTTTAGATCAGATAGAGATTATGACCATCATTTGATAAGCTAAATTCCCTACTATCATCAGCCTTGGTAGTACGAAACCCTCAGCAAAGCCATGTGAACTTATAGCAGACCTGTATCTGTCCTGGTCCAATGTAGAACTTCTGCAGGATGTTGATGAGAAAATCTTGAACTTCATACCATGGGTAAATCGAGTTAGAGCCATCCAGAACTATCACAATGTCCATATAGGTCTCACATCCTGAAAGAACGATTTTGTGATTGAGACATTTTGCAGTTAAGAATGTTAATATCAAAACAATAGTGCAAAACCTTAAAATACTAAATATTACCGAGTTTTAGAAACGTCTCATATTTAGAACGTTGATATATTCCCTAATGATGAAATTCTAGAATAATTCTCAGTATGAGCTCACACTCAAATATTATGGAAAACAATGGTAAGGATCTGAATAGAGACTGGAAACACAGAGCTGTCCACAGAACTGTCACAACCCAAAATGTTCCTCATTAAATCACGCCACAGGCGAAGTGTACAGGTGCACGTTGCTTGCTTTGGAAAGCTGGAGCAACGGTGCGCGAGAACTTGAAGCTGGCGTTGACCCTGGAACAGATTCCTGTGCTGTAGTAGGAGCTGCCACATTCATACGACCACAGTGGACCACACGCCTGGAAGAGAAGAACCACACTTACACTCCATGCTCAATACAGAACACAGGAAGCAGACATCGCAATTAGGGGTAAGTGATCCTGCATTATCAGGGCTTGGTTGGCCTCTGAGCTGGATAAAAGGTGACGATGGAGGAGCCACCTGGAACCATCTCCTCCTTAACTCACCACAAAGCTGTTGTCTTTAGGGTTGGAGGTAAGCGTCATGCCCAGTCTCATTTTATCTTTACGTTCAGAGACATTCGTCAGTGATATCTTTCCTTAAATTAAACAAAAACAATGAAACAACCTTAGAAGCACTAGAGAAGCATTCTGTTCTTACATATGCTAATTGAATCTGTGGCCTATAGATGGACCACATATAGAACAGAAGAGAGAAAGAATGAATCACTTTGACTCCCCTGTGCAGCTGTTCACACCATAAGATGTCCTGCTAACACTTGATCCAAACTACAAACCAACTCTCTAGCCAACATTGTGCACTAATAATACCGGCACATTAAATAGGTACAACCCCTTTCAAAGTGCATTTACTCAAACGTTTGTGCAGAGGGTATAAACTGTTGCAGAGTACCTAGATTGAGTTTGGAGCAGCTGGGGCCTGCAGCTCTCCGGCTCAGAGGACACTTATACACATCACCCGTCTGATGGTGCCCGTTCGTTTCCAGTGGCGCCCCCACCAGCAACCTAAATGCAAATAATCCAAAATTAGCCACGGTTAACCTGAGCAGATGAAACCCTGAAGATGTGAAATACTTGGAAGCTGAGACAGTCAAAGGAAAGGATCTGGAGAGGATATGTGCTGTTTGTGTGGAAGTGTGACTGAAGCAGAAGAGATGACAGGTATGTGGATTCAGTCAGCAGAAAGGTGTTTAAACGGGCCGAGCTGGATGTTGGTGTACTTATCAGTGCAAACATACAAAGCAGAGCAGTGAGGATGTGAGGATCTCTCTCTCTCCCTTGCCCACACACGAGGCCTCACAGACAGTTAAGCACTGCACCTCCTGCATTTTATCTGATGATTGCCAAATTCTTCAAATATGAGAAATGGAGAAATAAAATATGCTCAAGGCTACACTTTCCAGGCTAATCCTGGGCCTATAAACTTCAGCAAATTACTTTTTAAAGAACAGAGAACATTGGTAATACCAGACTTTGCATGAGAGTAATGTTGTGTTCAGTAATTCTCAGTTATATTTCATCAGAAATCAATTCCACAGACTCAAACAACAGAGACAGCAGAAACAGACAAAACAGCAGAAACAACAAAAACAAATAATGTTTTTTGTTTTTTTAAATAATGCATTTTGTCTAATGTCTTGTAAGTTCCCAACTTGAGCTGTCACTGATGGTCTAATATGTTTCTTGCTAATCTTAAACACGGAGCTCCTCTATTCACTGACCATCTTTCTGTCTATTTGGAGTGAATGGTTAATAAATCCTCAGGCGTAGCACTCAGGTTGCCTCATCCACCACAAAGCCCCTCTCCACTTATGTTTGCATTATCCACATCAGTGGCAAATGACTCAACATTTCATGGGGCTTCAAATGTGTCATTTAAGAGCAGAAGGAGGGGTTAAGCATTTATGTACGTCTCTCACACATAAAGTCTGCTGACCTGGAGGGACTTTCTGTGCAAGGACAGCAGAACATAACTGACTCTTGCTGTCTCAGCAGGAACTCTAGTACCTTATATGGGGGTTACTTGACTCTTGTTTCCCAGATTTTCCCCAAAATCTGGATCTACAAAACTACAGATTAGACTTCCTAAGCAATTATGGAGTCTCCCTTCAATAAGTACTGATGTTAATGTCTCTTTTTGTTCAACCAGATTGTTGATAGTAGGGTGTGAAACTATGTTCTTACATTCTTTTATCAAACAGCACAGCTGCAGAAACTTCTGTGGGAAATTAAACAGCAGTCTGAGGCTTCCGCACCAACTTTTTATCAAAAGGTCCTGGAAATAATATTAGCAGAGCCGTTTCTAATGTCGCTGACATATCCATGGCCATTAATATTGCGATTATTACTGAAAATACTTTTGCCCCTGTCACCCCACGTTACATTAGGAAGTGCAACTCAGGACACAGACATCTGTGAGGGAGCAAGAGAAGGAGAGAAGGGGCTATTGTTCGAGATATTTCCAGGTTTTCAACATGGCCCAGGCTTTCAGAGGGCTGTTAAAGCACTCTGAGCCTTGCTCATTAATGTCAAACGCTCTTGGTGAGCGTCCGCCGTGCAGATGACAGCAGCGCTGAGATCACCTCACCAGTATGAGTAACATGAGGCCTGCACATACCTCCCAGAGAAGGCAAGCTGCCCTTGGCTGGCAAGCAAAGCCACAAGGGGGAAGGCGTGAGGATTAATGTGCCGTGGGTGTTTTTGCCATTAGGAGAAAGAGAAGCTGGACATGAAACCAAAGCTAACAGGTCTTAGGAAAGAGTGGAGTGACAAGCTGTTTCATCACATTCATACAGACAGGGAGTGAGGGACAGGGAGTGAGGGACAGGGAGTGAGGGACAGGGAGTGAGGGACTGGGAATAAGGGACAGGGAGTGAGGGACTGGGCGTGAGGGACTGGGAGTGAGGGACAGGGAGTGAGGGACTGGGAGTGAAGGACTGGGAATAAGGGACAGGGAGTGAGGGACTAGGAGTGAGGGACAGGGAATAAGGGACAGGGAGTGAAGGACAGGGAGTGAGGGACAGAGAGTGAGGGACTGGGAGAAGTAATGAGAAACAATCAATAAATTATTCATCAACAATGTGGAAGCATTGGTCAAACCAGTTATAACTAGTTCAGTTAATGACATGCACCGTATTAATACGCAGAGTCCTTCCTTCCAGATACACCAACAGCAAAACCACTGAACTCATCATCGAGTTGTGAATGTTTAAATGGACTGTTTTAGCCTGGACTGATTAGTCTGGCCAGCCAAACAGCTCAGTCACATGAGACAGGGGCTGTATTTCAGGTACATTCCAGCCCAAAGCTGGAGCTCTCTGAGCACTGCTGTGTGTGTGTGTGTGTGTGTGTTTGTGTGTGTGAGCACTGTGCTGTGTGTGTGTCTGTGTGCATGTGTGTATACATTTTCTGAAACTCAGAACTCCAGAGTATGGAAACAAAAAGGTACGCTTGTACACTTGTATTTCAGGAGACTTGATAAGTATAAATTCCTTGCTGGTCTTTAACCCTTTAGTTGTTCTTAGCTCATCATTGCAGCTCTCATTTACACAGAGGCATTGTAGAACTAGAGAGTAATTTCCAGTAAATAATATCACCAGCCTTATATGGTAGTGTCATTACCCTAATGCTAATTTTCTTTTAACATAAAGTCCAGCTTTCGTTCAGATCTAGACTCCAGACAAAAGAAAACTGCATCTGCAAAGCCTTTGAAATGAAAGACGGACATCATCATCATCATCATTAGGGAACTTTAGTTTCAATGTTCCGTGCTGATGGATGGAAAATGAAATGTATACATATCAGAAATACAGATCAGAAAAATATATTTTTAATAGACCATTTTACTAAGCTCTAACCCAAGTCAGCTGTGTTTCCACTGCTGATGTTCCTCTCAGAGTCCAAACCCCCCTCCACACCCTCCAAACTCAGATTCTGTTCCTAACCAAATAGCATATGTAGATGGAGAGAGCACAAAGACTGAAAAGATGGCAGCAATAGTCTTTTAGATGCATGTGACCTGAAGGTATCTGGCATTAGTTTTAATACTAACAGGCTTCCAGACAGCTTTCAGTGGGGCACTGCATGAATGAACCCAAAAGCCTTAATATAACATAATATAACATTCTATAGAACATCATAATTTAACATTCTATAGAACAATAGACTGATTTTTCTATTTTACTGAAATGACCAAAAGAAGAATCCAAAATGTACTTCTATATGGGAAAAGTGTGAACTAGCAGAAACTTAAGGACAAAGAATTTACGTATACAATATAGCAGCATACAACATTCATTCATTATGGGTCAGTGGGACTAAATGTGAAAGGACCAAATGTACAGCTATGCTGCACCTCCTAGAGAGGGGTTCATGCAAGGGGTTCCCATTTCAAAGAGCCACTCAGCTTCCAGAAAAGCCCAGTGCTTCTGCAGACCATGAGATTCCTATAACAGCCAACACATTCATCATCTGAGAAACAAAATATCCTACACCACCAAAAGGGTGTTTTTGGACCCCTGAGAGCTGCACAAAGCTGCTGTGTGTGGACAGGAACCCAAGAAAATGGTCAAGTTTCAGTGGCCCCTGCCAGCAAAACCAAGTGGCCTGCAATGGATGTGAGGAGATACTTTCAATACTTAATTTAAATGGATGTGAGGAGATACTTTTAATACTTAATTTCAGATGTAAAGAACAATAACGTCTAGTTTCAAGCATCTTTAAAGACACTGGCTGAAAACAGTACATGATTCTTCAAACTCAAACTTGGCATGGGGATCTCAACAATACAGTTCATCTCAACAATACAGGTCATCTCCATGTTCCTGCAACACCATTCTCTGAAGACATCTCTGAGTATTCTAGCTTATCACTGCAAGTGTTTAATTCAGTTTGCAGCACTGTTCACACTTTAGATCCCCCACACATTTTCCAACATGTTGTTCAGCAGGTGTCTAAGCTTGTCAGGAGAAATCCTGAGAAAGTCTTTTGTTTTTACCTTCTCACATTAAAAAATAACAAATGTGATGATTTTTATTTTTGCAGAGGCACCAACACCTCAGTGCAGTTTTCTAACACATTTGATCTAAAATGGACAGTTTTCAGGTGGTAGCGTATAGTAGAAGTGCTAGACATGGGTTATAGAAAACAACTCCACTGGGTGGTAGATCTCCAGGACAGGGTTAAGTATCCATGATTTAAGATTTTCACTAGGAAAATTTCTCAGAGAAGTCAAAGGGTTGGTGAAATGACCCTCTGTTCAGGTGGCCTTAACATACCCATAACAGCTCTAATCAGGAGCCAGTCAAACGCCAGGTGATGCTTTAGTCCTTTAAGACGAGAGGCTTAAAACCAGTGCTAGGACTCCACACTCAAATCTTCTCTCTCTCTTATCAGACTCACAGCTACCTGTCATGAGAGAGCTGTGAAACCGGCTCTTAACATTCAAGGTTTTAAACATCATTTTATTGTATTCATGTGAAACTCCAAGAACTACAGAGAGTGTTCAGAGTTCACAGAGAGTGTTCAGAGTTCACAGAGAGTGTTCACCTTTTCAGTTTGCCTTGGACATGTTGACAGAGTGATAATAACAGGTTGACCTATTGAACAAGTAATGCAGTTTCTTTCACAGTAACACCTTCTGTAATCCTGCCTGACTAATCACATGCTTTTCTTTGATCCAAATACATTGCTTGTTCTAACAGATTTTTAAAGTTACTAACCACTAGTTTGTGAAACAAGGCACTCGGTAGTTGTAAGATGAGAGTTGCAAAGGAGTTAGCCTGTAATTACACATAAATAGCATCTGATGTTATGCTGATGTTAGCTTTCAGGAGCTGCAGAAATTCACGAAGTGTACCGTCCATCTGTTGCTTGGAACAGTACTTGGAGAGATTTCCATGAAGCCCAACACTGACCTGAAATACACTGTATGTTTCAGCATCTCGCCAAGACATGAGCACCAATGGAAAGATACAGAAAGAGAGAGAAAGAGAGACACTCCTCTGAGGTCCATGGAGTCCCAGGCCTCGCAAACCAGTCAAGTTGCCAGTTTTGTTCCTGCCCAACCACTCATGGTGCCTCTTAGGACCACAAAGAACTTTTACAAACAGCAGTGCAGGGGGTCCCAGTGTGCAGGGGGTCCCTGTGTGCTCCAAAGGAATGGACAGAGAAAGTGAATACAGAGTAGGAGGGCAAGGACAAATATCTGTGTGCAAATCACCCGTATCTCCTAAATTATTATTTTATTTTTCTCATAGGAGAATAAGCACAGAGGAGGCGTTCAGCTCAGCTTCTAGACGCCAGCACATTTACCACCTCCTCCATCACTCAGAAATCATAATGGACAGCAGCATGCTTGAGTCCTAGTTTGTGAGTGACACACACACACACACACACACACACACACACACACACATACATACACACACACACACACACATATACACACACACCTACAGACACACACACACACACCTACACACACACATACACACACTTCCTTTCAGGAACAGCTGTGACTCTCTACAGCATTACATCAAAGCAATCAGCAGTAGTTCTACCCCATGCTGACAATTATCTCCTGTCCTCAGCCTCCTCCTCCATCTCCTGTCCTCAGCCTCCTCCTCCATCTCCTGTCCTCAGCCTCCTCCTCCATCTCCAATATTGATTCCTTGGACGTTTTTAAATCATGCCTCAAAACGCACCTGTTTAGGACGGCATATAATCTCTAGTCTGCTCCTTTGGTCTTTTGTTATTTTAAATTGTATCCATGTTCTTATTGTTGTTTTATGTTGTTTGTATGTTGTTTATGTTTTTGCTTTGATTTTATTCTTTTATGTACGGTGACCTTGAGATTCCTGAAAGGCGCCTATGAATAAAATGTATTATTATTATTATTATTATTATTATTATTATTATTATCTCCTGTCCTCAGCCTCCTCCTCCATCTCCTGTCCTCCATCTCCTGTCCTCATCCTTCTCCTCCATCTCCTGTCCTCCATCTCCTGTCCTCATCCTTCTCCTCCATCTCCTGTCCTCCATCTCCTGTCCTCCATCTCCTGTCCTCATCCTTCTCCTCCATCTCCTGTCCTCATCCTTCTCCTCCATCTCCTGTCCTCATCCTTCTCCTCAATCTCCTGTCCTCATCCTTCTCCTCCATCTCCTGTCCTCATCCTTCTCCTCCATCTCCTGTCCTCAACCTCCTCCTCCTCCATCTCTTCCCTTCACAGGGATACAGATACACAAGTGCAAACATAAACAGGCAAACACACAAAGTTATATTTTATTAATTCTGACAAACCATGAGGCTTACTATTTCACAATCTTACTATCTATCTTACTATGCAAACATTCACTGACTGCAAGATGTCTGCAGGATTAAATATACCCAGCTACATTTAACCGTTAGATTTAGAGGCATCTCCATCTTCTTTATCTCTCTTTCTCCTCTTCATATATGAATACAGTTCAATATTGCACATATCTACCACACAATGTATATGATGACAAAGCAACATACACATCAGTAATAAAGTGCACATACACATTAATGCACATTTAACAGGCCCATGTCTCTCTGTTGATGAATCACTGTTATTCTTGTATTTAATAATACACTTTTTTCTCTGTCTGTCTCTGTCTGTCTCTCACTCACTCACTCATTCACTCTCTCTCTCTCTCTCTCTCTGTCTCTTTCTCTCTATCTCTCTCTCTCTATCTCTCGTTCTCTCTCACACACACACAACCACACACACACACACACACACACACACACGCACGCACACAAACACACACACAGGAACAAGGCCAAGCATAAACACCACACTCAAAAATTTCCTTTGGCCTGTAAATGATTTCCAGATGTGTATGACAGAGGGAGACAGAAGGGGGGTGGGTCTGTGTGGCTGCTGTGCAGTGAGGAAAGTCTTTGTTGATATCCCCAAATCTCAGCCCAGCTAAACTGAGAACACACGCTTAGATTTGAACTACATGCCAGTCATTGAGCCATTTCAGAGAGCTATCTGGAGAATTCTGAACGGGGAGGGCTATTTTCATCAAGGTCTGGGGACCAACTGGAATGTCATTCTTATCCCTCAGACAGTTGAAAAGACCAGTTCCTACTAGAAGGGTCACGGGCTTATGGAAAAAGCATGTTAACTTTCCATGCACTAACCAAACTTTACCTTCTCTGAATGCTATGATGACTGCACCTAATGTATGTTTACTACATCAATTTTGTCCTGAAAGACAGCAGCTCCTACTTCAGAAGGTGCAAGATAGGGTTTGTTAAGACCTTGTTCACTCCTTCCATTAACATCCATCTTCTTCCACTTCCACTGTTCATGGCCAGAATGATTTGGTTTTCATGTCTCCACATCACTCTCACACGCTGTACTTATAGAACACTGACAGTGTCCTCTCAAGCTATGTGGACATGCAGCCCATGGTTTGCAATACGATTAAGCGTCTGAGGTACTGAGGTTGGAAGTAACACAATCCCAAACTCGTGTATGGGACTGCACTGGGCCTGAAGCCCTGTTAGATCCAAAATAGAAATAATGACATCCAGTAAGGACCTGAATAAAGACCAAGAGACAAATGAGAAACAGAGAATTAGGACACACACACACACAGACACACACACACACACACACACACACACACACACACAGACACACTAAGGATGCCAGCAAGAAATTTGCTGAATCAAATCGTAGGTAAGTGATATGGTGATGTCACTACTATAAAACACAAATGTCCTGCTCATTTCGTCTCATAACTTTTGCACTATTTTTTCCTTTTTTTACAGATGTACCCTTACTAGTGGTAAATCACATAAACTAAAAGACAAGGAGAGTCTTCTGTGTACAAGAATGTTTGAAGTGTTAACTTGGATGCTTATGCTGCCCCACAAGCACCTGACACAGAAACACCAAACCAAACACCAAACACCAGTGTTAAGAAACAACCATCAGATGCATCAGAGGCCATTTCTACCCTGTCAGTGACACAGACCGAAGTGATAGGAAAGGGGTGAATTTGCTTTGGCCAAAACCATGACACAAACCCCAAATCACACAAGAAGATGGCAGAGATGGTAGATGAAGAGATGAGGATGAGGAAGGTGAGGATGTGCGGTGTCTTTTACCACTTCTGTCCTCCGGCTGTGTGCTGCTGCACGGTATATCCGAACTGCGTCTGCTTCGGACCCTTTATGATCCTGGGAACCTTTGTGTCAATGTTGAAACAGTCATGGAGCCCTGCAAGGGGACACACAGAATAATCAAAATCAAACAGTCATGGAGCCCTGCAGGGGGACACAGAATAATCAAACACAAGGCATCCGTGACATGACAGGATAAGAAACGGCATCCACCAGCTGCGATGATTTCGAGAGGAGCTGTCAACTCCAACAACAGCCTGAAGCTCTGCGGGAATATTTCACAGTGGCTGAAACAGAAGCCACTGCCAAGACACAGATTTCCCTGCTAGATGTGGAGCATGAAAATGCATAATGCAGACAGACACTTTAACCCTCATCTCTGAGGCTGCTGCAGTCCATTTATAACCAACACTGGACTCCAGTTTGAATGCTTGCTGAACCCTAGCATACACCTGGGCTTCCCTTTAACACAGGGATTCATGAATAAAGATTGCAAGTCAGATGTCTTATTTATTGACATCTGTAAGAGATTTCAAGTTGCTCATGTTAAGCTTATGTTTGCTTAGACTAATGCTGAAATGAGAAACATGATCTTAGAAACTCTTAACTTACAGCATGGACTGTATGGCTTATTTGATTGGTTTTATTTTGATTTTATTTGTTTGAATAAGTCTCAACAATAAAAAAACAACAACTGTGACCTTGTTTGTTTCTATGGCATCCATGCCTCAGTAGGGAATTCTCCTTCCCAGTGCAGCTCAGTCGCCCACCTTAAAAAGGTGTGGATCTGTTACCTGAGGCATATTGAAGCTCTAAACACTCGCAGGGAGGTCCATGGCTGAAACATCCCTGTGAAAGTCATCCTCCTCCCCCTGAGAGAAGAAGGTTCATGCCTGGCACAGTGGAGAGGCTAGTTTAACCCCAACAAGGTTAAAAACTAACAGGAGAGTCGTCAGTCAGGCCAGTGGATCAGAATGAGGCCGTCACTCGAGTGAAAGTTGAGAAGAATGTGATAGCATTCACAGAGCAGTCTGACAGTAGAGCAGTCTGACAGTAACTAGTCCTCATTCACAGAGCACTATGACAGTAACTAGTCCTCATTCACAAAGCAGCCTGACAGTAACTAGTCCTCATTCACAGAGCACTATGACAGTAACTAGTCCTCATTCACAAAGCAGCCTGACAGTAAC
>JAOXYF010000020.1:8292834-8303009 GCA_028565775.1 Sternarchorhynchus goeldii | reverse complement strand
CTATCACAGATCAAGTAGTGTCACCCCTGAACTATCACAGATCAAGTAGTGTCACCCCTGAACTATCACAGATCAAGCAGTGTCACCCCTGAACTATCACAGATCAAGCAGTGTCACCCCTGAACGATCACAGATCAAGCAGTGTCACCCCTGAACGATCACAGATCAAGCAGTGTCACCCCTGAACGATCACAGATCAAGTAGTGTCACCCCTGAACGATCACAGATCAAGTAGTGTCACCCCTGAACTATCACAGATCAAGTAGTGTCACTCCTGAACGATCACAGATCAAGTAGTGTCACCCCTGAACTATCACAGATCAAGTAGTGTCACTCCTGAATGATCACAGATCAAGTAGGGTCACTCCTGAACTACCACAGATCACCTAGTGCCACTCCTGAACTACCACAGATCAAGTAGTGTCACTCCTGAATGATCACAGATCAACTAGTGTCACTCTTGAGCGATCACAGATTGTGTAGTGTCTCCTTTTCGTCCTGAACTATTGCAGATCGAGTAGTGTCACCCCTGAACTATCACAGATCAAGTAGTGTCACCCCTGAACTATCACAGATCAAGTAGTGTCACTCCTGAACTATCACAAATCAAGTAGTGTCACTCCTGAACGATCACAGATCAAGTAGTGTCACTCCTGAATGATCACAGATCAAGTAGGGTCACTCCTGAACTACCACAGATCACCTAGTGCCACTCCTGAACTACCACAGATCAAGTAGTGTCACTCCTGAATGATCACAGATCAAGTAGTGTCACTCTTGAGCGATCACAGATTGTGTAGTGTCTCCTTTTCGTCCTGAACTATTGCAGATCGAGTAGTGTTACTCCTGAACTATCACAGAATACAGCATAATCCTATTATTAAGCCTTGAGATATACATACATAAATTATTCAAATATCGTCTCACTTGTTTTCAAAACAGGTCATTCATGAACAGATCATCCACTGGAAACATGGTATAGTTGTGCAAAATACAAGACAGGTTACCATCAAGTCTGAGTTCATAGAGAAGGACTGATTTTAAAAAAGCACAGGAACGTTTATATACCTGGATATCTCAGTCAAAAAGGAAAAGGAACATACATGCCTTGAATAATTTTGATCTAATTTTAAAGGAGGAGATCGATATGTCAGAGTTACCTGGTTTTAATAATAAAAAATAATATTAAATCTAGTAGATCGAGATTATCATCTAGTAGATCACTTTTGTAGTCTTTCATACCATTGAGGAAACCAGAACTTAGAGTCAGAACATGCTGGACATATTTACAGGTAATGAGCTTGGCTACATGGTCCTTTGGAGCTAAACACACTAGGTTGGTATGTAGTGGTATGTAGTGGTAATACACTAGGTTGGACAACATCTTTTTTGTGGTCAGTAGTTCTACAACAGACTTGAATGAGCCGCTTAGAAGCATCATTACATCTGTGTCCATCTGAGTAACAAAATGACTTTTTGCTTCTAGATGCTCTCGTGTCACCTGGGCATCTGTGCTGCCTGTAATGATATGACCATAGTCTCTTCACTCCTCTGACTGACCTCATGCAAAACTTGCAGATTCAGAATGGCTGCCTTCTTTAGGTGATGTGCTGATATAAGGAGTAAGCTGTACTTCTTGCAGTAAGAGTGATACGTCTTTAATGGTTAGAAATGCTTTAGCCTGCAAACCTGACACTGGACTTCTGTACTTCTCAGTTCCATACATAACTGTGCTTCTCTCACACAATGAGACTGAAGGAAGGGCTCAATGTCCTGATAGAAACTGAAGGAAGAGCTCAATGTCTTGATAGAGACTGAAGGAAGACCTCAATGTCCTGATAGAGACTGAAAGAAGAGCTCAATGTCCTGATAGAAACTGAAGGAAGGACTCAGAGACTGAAGGAAGGGCTCAATGTCCTGACAGAGACTGAAGGAAGGGCTCAATGTCCTGATAGAGACTGAAGGAAGGGCTCAATGTCCTGATAGAGACTGACGGAAGAGCTCAGTGTCCTGATAGAGACTGAAGGAAGGGCTCAATGTCCTGATAGAGACTGAAATAAGAGCGCAGTGTCCTGATAGAGACTGAAGGAAGGACTCAGAGACTGAAGGAAGGGCTCAATGTCCTGATAGAGACTGAAGGAAGGGCTCAACACTTCCACTTTTAAGGACTTCAACATCCCCACCAGATACTGAACGCTATTCACAAGCTCATTCAGACTCTTGTCATCTCTAAATGGAGGTAGATACTCCCTGTCCTCAGACTCGTTCAGGATAAACTGCTACACATCCCTACAGGGTATTCTAGGGATTTGAAAACTGTGCTTGAACTTAGTACCAGATAGTGAACATGTGTTTGCGTATGTTTGTGCGTATGTGTTGTTGCTCTAGTACACTCTGGTCAGCTTTCTAGTTAAAACTGAAAGTAATCTAGCAGGAGTGTCTAAAGTGTTGAGGAAATGGCTTTGTCCACCTCACACATAGCTCTTGTGGAGGGTTACACCTTTTCTACAAAAGATAGAGTTCTGTAAGATACCAAAACAATGACTGTTTAGGAAAGAAATCCCCCCAGCCTACCTCAGACAGTATGCAAAGGAAGATTTATTATAAAATATTTCAGTAAAAGTTTGAAAGCCCTAATGCACTAAACCAGTTTCCTTACATTTGGTGTAACTTGTGTATGAAAAGTGATTTGCTAACAAAGCTAGCTGAAATTCCTGGTAAATGAATATCATGACTACAATGAAAATAGTTTTTTTTTTTTTTGCATTTTTGTATATACAAACTATTCGTTCTCCAGATGTGTGCTATATCACAGTATGGCCACTAGGGGGTATTGTATCCTAACAGATACGCCCCGCACTCTTTTGCGATTGCAGGGTACAGCCAAGTCAAGCTCTGGGAGATTTTGTTTTTATCTGATGCATCATGCGCTTTGGTTGCCATGTTTCCTTAAACCAAAATCTTAAAGCCACCGTGTTTACACCAAAGTTGCTATTTATGTTTCTTTATACACACCAAGTAACGAGAAAAATTACAACTCCTCCCCTGTATAAGTGGGTCCTCCCTGCAATTTGCATATGTGTAACTACTTAAACAGATGATTGCATTATTAAATTCACTTCCACACTCGCTTTGTGTGTGAACGGATTATGAGAATGGCTTTAAAGCGGATTTTGAACAAGAGATGGTCGTGGGTGCCAGGAGGGCGGGCCTAAGTATGACGAAGGCGTTAGAGTTACTGGGGTTTGCAAAGGCGACAGTCTCAAAGGTGTGTGTACACGCATCATATTGCACGTTTCTAACGTTATACATTAAATATCGAATGGGTCTAAGAAAATTCATTTAAAAAATATTGGAAGTCATGTTTTGTATTGCAGCATGGGGTAACAATTCTAAGTTATTGCTCTGGATGAATCGCTGTCTTGGTTTATGGTGACGTCATTAGGATACCCTTTTGCATCACTCTCAGCGCTTCTGCGGATGCAAATGTTGCGTAGGTGCGTAGGTGCTCCCCGAGGAAGAATGCTTTACGGTCTAAGCGTTTTGCATTCGTAGGTTACACATACACATTTCTTTGTAATGTTTGGTGACACACAGGTCTTATATGACATGTGGCGTATTTACAATTAAGTCTTTCCAACCCCGGGAAAAGGCCATTATTTTGGATGTTTTGCATTTTTTACAACACATAACAAATTTACGTAACTTGTATATTTTGAACCGTTTCCACATGTATTCATGATGACATTATAAAATAAAAGGGGCCTGTCGGAGGTGTGTAAAGGAGCGAGGCTCTCGCCTGCCACAAATCGTGCTGTGCTAAAACGTCTCCGCTCTGCGCACATCGTGCACGCAGACTGCAAACCACGGTTGATGCAGTACTGCAAGCAAGGGCGCTCAGACCACGAATGAGACACACCCAGAGGAAAAATGGTCTCCACTAATGCGCAAGTACAGTCTAAAGAGCTTGAGAATAGCCTGCTTGCGCGGGTTGGAATAAGTGGCCAGGTGGCGAGAGAAGAAGACGTTTTTCTTTACTGCAAGGGCCAAATGTCCTGGTGTGAACTGAATTCGAAAAAACGTTATAAAACCGACAGAGTCGCCACTGAAATGCGCTCTTTCAACCAGCAACACAACCGGTGCATTTGTGAAAACAATTATGCGCCATGCAGTTACTCTACCGCTTCTTCTAACGGGTAGCGGAGCGACACACAGAAATCAGCACAATTATAGGTAAAGTCTATTACTTTTTGCTCGTTTTAAGCGTCAATAAATGGTAATAGAATTATTTGATTGTGTTGTATTTTGCTGTCAAGATGGCGCCGAGCACAGTCAGGTGACCTTGTTTTTTTTTCACTTCAGCACCAACAATAGCCGATACGGAAGTAAATGTTACCCCTAAAATGTTATTGGGTGGTTTGAACTTTGTAGTGATAAGCATGAGGCCTTGGTTGGAGTATGCTATGTGGCAGTCAACTGCATGTGACAAACTGTTTTTAAAGAAAACGGATGGTGGTTGAAGTCCCTGTTCGCTCCGTAATGGCACCAGGAGCACGCGCCAGTGACAACAACCATACAGTGTAACGATCGTGCAAAAATTGGGTTGTAAGAGGCATCGTTCAGACAGTCAGTGAAAGTTTTCTAGGTTATGCCTCATTTAAAATGTTGCATTGGGACATGTTGCCTACATCAATGTGGCTTCACTTGTTTTATTTCGCTGTTTAACCAAGATTTCAACAACTTTAATAATAACTTTAATACTATATTGAAATAGTCACTGATTATTAGTCAGTGTTTAACCTCGCCCTGTAATGTGACATTGCCGTATCTTTAGAGGTCTGTTTGTTGGCCGCGTAAGTGACTAGGAAAGTGATCCGAGGTAGTAGAGTAGTGGTTATCATTGGCCTTGTGAATCGACTTTCAAGATGGAGAGGTCCAGTTATCCTGACAATGTGCTATAGGCTATAAACAGTGTTGTTGACTATCAGAAATCATTTTGGAACACACGGATGGTAAGGCGGTAGATACTGTACGTTTCCCCGGCACACAACACTCTTGAATGTCTCTGCTGTTAACATTACACTTCGTTCATTACGTTTATATTCTGATTTTTCTTTTGTTGTGACCTAAGCGATGCTGTATTACTTGCACAGATATAACAACGTTTTCGTTTACTTGGTCTCTGGTGCCTTCAACACTTTGGATGATTTTATCGCATAGATGTCACCCTAAAACAGACTTAATGGATCAACCAAACCCTCCCTGTAACCCCACCCAGTTTCAGGTCTAGCGTTTATTGGTCGGACGGCTTGCTCTAGGTATTTTCTGTTTTTATTGGACGCTTGCAATTGGCCTGTGGTGACGACAATCCCACACCCAACTCCCACCTCCTGAGGCATCAAGTTTGGGAGACTCGCAGCTCTAGTTTGTAAAGGGGCTATCGCTGAATGTGCAGCAAAGAGTCCAAGTCTAACTGCGCTCTTTGATTAAATCCGTCATTTAGAATCCCCGAAGATGGATATGAAGAAGAGGATTCATCTGGAGTTGCGTAACCGAACGCCGTCAGACGTAAGCTCTTTCGTGATTACTGAGTTGGAATATTTTACTGAAAACCTTGGTAGACTATATCCTATAGGTAAATGGACAGCGTTAGATGTGCACGCGTCAAGTTGATGTCTTGAATGAAAAGTTTGCAGTGACTTCGTTACACAGCTACAGCTCTAGTTATGTTCCGCGCATTGTGTTTGCATATGGACTATAAGTTTCACAGTTTTGTTTGTTTTCGTAACTTTCGAAGGGGTTTGATCGATGCGCTTATACGAAACTGGAACAGTAACACGCATTATGTAGCCCAGTGTATAAACAAGGGAAGCTCTATGCGAAGCCATATTTGTAAGTTTGTAGACCCGAACGCGCCCTTTTCCTTTGCATCCTTAGTGGTGTAAAAGTATCGTAAATTCAAGCCTCACTTGGATCCTTTGCTATTCGTTTCCAAATCTACACCAATACTTGACCGTGTCTGTGGTCACCTGGCAAGTTGAGTAACTTGTGGGACAAATTTGAATTGCTGTGCAGACATTTGACTGACAGCGTATGAAGACTCGATCAGTCAACTAATTTTCTGAAATCTTTGTAATTATTTCGGGGTGTCCTACAAGTTGACCAAAATCGTCTAATGAAACAGGGATGATACAGGTCCTTTCTCAAAACCTGCGTTTTTTTGTTGAATACGATTCGTTTTATGTGTGATGTGGAGTGTATTAAATTTTCGGTGTAGAACAGAATCGTGTCATAGCATATCTAGTTGCGTAAAGACGCCCAAACGCAATTAAAACTGCATTATGTCGACGACATCGATTGCAAACATGTAACGAGCAAAGCACCAGTCATAATAACCTTCATGTTTGGGGTAAATTATAGGCTAGAGGTGTTGTATGAAGTGTACGCTGCGTTTCACATTAGTCCGAACGAACATTACCAAAGTCCCTGGTAGTGTGTGACATTGCCCCTTTATGTATATACAAAAACAGCATTTGCTTATCTTGTAAACGTAATTATACTGTAATGACACTTTCCTATACAAATCCGGTTTGAGAACAAATGAATTTGATAGAGATATTTTCAGTCGCGTGTCTGCTTGTTATTGACATAGAGCTGAGTGTGTATGTGAGCTCTACGCAACTTGGAGCGGCGCTGCTCTAGTTCAAGATCTAGGACAAGCCGCCATTTTAACCAACAACAAAGACGCACGGTCTGATCGAGTAATATACAGTTACCATAACCTACGCGATGCACTAATGCAGTGTGTGGTCGATTAAAAAACAAACGATTCTTATTTTCGAAATTCTCTTTAATTGTGTGTCAGCAAAATCCGTATGCATATAGATCAACTTGGTAGCATTAGGCTATCACGCGTTACCTGCCCCTCCTACTCCCGAGCTCTTTGGTCCGTGCACGAATCGCGTCCTCGTGTCTTAGGGCTTCCAGGACAATTGTAATTGGGTTTGAGTAACTCATAACGTGTCCTGTTTGCGTCTCTTTACCTTTCTTCTTGTTTTGCGCGTAATCGTTTATTTCAAACTGCTGGACGCGAATCGACGCCGCTTGTTGCGGAGTCAGCCATTTTGTTCTGTGGGAAAACGTAGTGGACGGCGAATGAAAATGTGTGTGTTGTGTTTAGCAGCTGCGTTGAATGTTCGGTCATGGTTACTGCACCCGACATGCGGCAGTGGCATCAGCGAGGCAATCGCGCCTAGTTTGTTCAGCCTACGCATTGGGTTGATGCCCCCTACCCCCCACCCCCATGTTAACGCAAGTGTATCCTCACAAGTTCACTGAGCAAAGACATAGGCTGCTCTTGTAAATTGAAATCGTTTGCTCAAGTCGCTGGGGGATTAAAAACGATAGGATATATAATGCGACTCGAGTTTGTAACATGCGTATTTCTCACGTTTGGAAGGAATTCTGTGACGCTAGGGGAAGAGGTTAGTTATTATTAGATAACTATTATTATTAGATAATAACATTATTATTATTATTATTATTATTAGAGGAAACATTTGCAGTCGGTCAAGCAAGCTACACTCTGAGTCAAAAGCTGGTAACGGCAGTGATATGACTCAATTTAAGCTTGCAACACGAAACGAAAAGCTAGTCTACACAACGCGCTCCTGTCTGATGGGGAGCTGCGATTAAGACGACTGGCACACAGCCCAACGGAGTGGATCACGTGCTTTTACTCTCTAACTCATCTCACACGTCTTTTGATCAGGTGAAAGAACTTGTGCTCGACAACTGTCGGTCAAATGATGGCAAAATCGAAGGCCTCACAGAAGATTTTAAAGAACTGGAATTTTTAAGTACAATCAATGTAGGCCTTACTTCAGTCGCCAATTTACCCAAGCTCAACAAACTGAAAAAGGTATAAATATTTTTACACGTTTCTCTTCATATTGCCCACTCGCTTCTCATGTTGTATCTGAAGACCCCTTTTGATGGTTTAATAATTGTAGTTATTTGTGTGTTTGTTATTTGGGCATGATTTTTTTTTTTACAATAGCTGGAGCTCAGTGATAACAGAATCTCCGGTGGTTTGGAGGTTCTGGCAGAGAAATGTCCCAACCTCACTCATCTAAACCTCAGTGGAAACAAAATCAAAGACCTTAGTACCATCGAACCCCTGGTGAGTTTTAATATGGAGACGTTACTCTGTTGTGGAAACCAATCATGATACTTGGTGTCTTCAATTAAAGTGGTAATAGCAAAAGTGATTCACAACCCAGATCTCTATATGCTACACAAAATAGAAAATAAGATCAAGATGACCTGCACGTTCATCACATGTATGTGGAATTAGACTGTTCTGGAGATTGGAATGAAAAGACCATGTGACAAGTCCCTGTTCTGGTCTTGCTTGGTGCAATATTTCCTTGATTAGGAAACTTATCATTTGAATTCATAATTGACAAATTTATAATTTGTCATATATTTTGGAATACATGGTGTAACCATTTGAGTTTTAAATATGAGGAATGCAAAATGGCATTGGACAAGGTCTGGTGATTTATGTGAAATGTAAAGGTGAAGTGTATTAAAGTCATGCAGTTTAATTAGTGTTGTATTATGCTTTTAATTACCAGCTTTGGCACTAGTTCAATGCTTTAGCAGTACTGCAGTGTCATAATTGTGTCGTACATACCTTTGCATGTAGGTGGTGCACAATTGTTTGAATAAATGTTCATCTCCCAGTTCTGGTAGCAATGGTTCCTGTTTGTTTTATGATTCAATAGAAAAAATTGGAAAGTCTAAAAAGTTTAGACTTGTTCAACTGTGAGGTGACGAACCTGAATGACTACAGAGAAAATGTGTTCAAGCTGCTGCCCCAGCTGGTGTATCTTGATGGCTATGACAAAGAGGACAAAGAGGCACCAGACTCTGATGCAGAGGCCTACGTCGAGGGGCTGGACGACGAGGAAGATGATGAGGATGATGGTACTGAACATTTATGTCACAGTGATGTTTGGTGTGTGTAACTTCAGTTAGTATAGGGATGCTGATTATGCATCCCTATACCCATTGAGAGAAGGGACATTTGGCAGTTTTAGTGTTTTTGTGAGGCATGTTTAATTACAGCCATCATTGACCTTTTATACTGGGTGAATGGGGTTGTTTTTTTGTTTTTTTTTCCCCAGAAGTAGAAGAAGAGGAGTGTGATGACGATGCAGCTCCAGGAGATGAGGATGAAGAAGAAGGTGAAGATGAGGATGAGGAGGAAGGAGAAGAGGAAGAGGAAGAAGACATCAGTGGAGAGGTTAATGCTGCATTCATCTGTCCAGTTCTTCATAAACAAAGGGGGAACTTTTTTAACTGTTGGTTGTCTTGGTACCATCATCACTGATACCAAATAATGGAAAGGAAAGGGCAATGAAATCGTTAAATGAAGTGGAGCATAGACAATTTTGTCTCACACAAAATTTATTTCTGCCTTAGGAGGAAGAGGAGGAGGAGGAAGACTTAAATGATGGGGAAGTTGATGATGAGGAGGACCATGGTAAGCTAAGCTACGTGAGCTGGGTTTTCCAGAGCCAGTTTTAGCCTTCACTGAAAATGAATTGAGGCGGTTAGGACAACCAGAATTCAGCATTAGGATCTACATAGAGCAGAGATTATATAAATGCTGAAAGCCTTTGTTAGTTAAACTGTAATTCTACTTGGAGTCATACAGTTTTTTATATGCATCTACAAAGATTTAAGGTAAATACAGTGTACTGTAATAATGTAGATGGAGAGAGATTCAGATGTGCATATGTATTTGTGTGTGTGTGTGTGTAAAAAAAATAAAAATTATATACACACATACACACACGTACGTGTGTGTGTCTGGAAACTTTGTGTACTTTTGAATATGAAACTTTGTGAAACTTTTGCAATTTAGAATATCTCTACGTCTTTTACTATGAGAATGTAAACATGTACAAATAAGTACCAGAAGCATTTCCCTGTTTTTCTCCAGATGAGGAGAGGGGACAGAAGAGGAAAAGGGAGTGGGATGAAGAAGAAGGAGAGGAAGAGGATGACTGAATATGCACTCTTGGGTTTCCTTTGTGATCTGACTGTTTTAACCCTCTATTCAATGTCCCAGTGTCCTAATTTTGCAGTGGTGTGGGTGGGGGGGT
>JAOXYF010000020.1:8260360-8273003 GCA_028565775.1 Sternarchorhynchus goeldii | reverse complement strand
TCTCTCTCTCTCTGTCTATCTCTCTCTCTCTCTCTCTCTCTCTCTCTCTCTCTCTCTCTCTCTCTCTCTCTCTCTCTTTCTCTCGATCTCTCATTTTCTCATGCACTTTCTGTCATCTCTCCTTAATATCCCAACAGAATTGAATACAGATTAGAATTAATCTCATTGAACAGAATCTCTGTTTCTGCATAAAATGTGGACATCACAATTTCACTGTAATTTCACCAAAATTTCATCCAAAAATAAATAAATAAATAAATACATTTACGACATCCAATCAATCATCAGTTTATTATTAATCCTGGCTGGAATAATGGTACAACTGTATGGAGCTAGGAAAAGGGTAAGGACCGAGCAGTCAACACTAATCCACATAAAACTGAGAGACGCGTCCTGTCCAGCGTCCTGTTCCACTGTCGATTGTCTGAACCAGATTCTCCTGCAGCGCTATGAGTGAATATCCTGTCTGTCTGTCAACACACACACACACACACACACACACACACACGCACACACGCATACACCACACAGGAGGGTCAGGTCAGGAGGGTGCAACATATTTAGAGCCAGGTGGTGTCAGGTGGGTGTGGGAGAGGATATTTATTGACGTGTGTCTGTGTGTAAGTCTCATAGATATCACTATGCAATGTCAGCCTGTCCACCTCTGTGTGTATTTGCTGACTGTTCTTTCAGCTTTGTCAGCACACACACACACTCACACACACACACATACACACACACACACACACACACACACACACTCAAGGTCATTCTCTAGTGCACTAGTCAGTTGGCACCTCCATCTACAGCCTCACTGTCCTCTGCCATAGAAATACACACATTCATACACACATTTATACACACATTCATACACACACATTCATACACATATTCACACATTTATACACACACATTCATACACATATTCACATATTCATACACACACATTCATACACACATTCATATAACATACATGTATGCACACACATGCATGTATGAACACATAAACGCATGCACACACACACACATACTCTACTGCAGTGCTGTAGATAATACAATGTGCTCTGTGATCAATATCCTGCTGGCATGTAGCTGCAGATTTATAAAAACAAATAAATACATAAACACACGCTCACAACTCTGTGTAACACATACTAACACATACTACTCTCTATAACACATACTACTCTCTGGGTAACACATACTACTCTCTGTGTAACACATACTACTCTCTATAACACATACTACTCTCTGCGTAACACATACTACTCTCTATAACACATACTACTCTCTGTGTAACACATATTAACACATACTACTCTGTGTAACACATACTACTCTCTCTATAACATATACTACTCTCTGTGTAACACATACTAACACATACTACTCTCTATAACACATACTACTCTCTGTGTAACACATATTAACACATACTACTCTCTATGTAATACTACTCTCTGTGTAACACATATTAACACATACTACTCTCTCTATAACACATACTACTCTCTGTGTAACACATACTAACACATACTACTCTCTATGTAATACTACTCTCTCTATAACACATACTACTCTCTGTGTAACACATACTACTCTCTCTATAACACATACTACTCTCTGTGTAACACATACTACTCTCTCTATAACACATACTACTCTCTGGGTAACACATACTACTCTCTCTATAACACATACTACTCTCTGTGTAACACATACTACTCTCTCTGTAACACATACTACTCTCTGTGTAACACATACTACTCACTGTGTAACAAATACTACTCTGTATAACACATACTATTCTCTCTATAACACATACTACTCTCTGTGCATGTATTTCTAAGAACATGTGTGAATATTATGGTGTGTTTGATTATTTCAGCTTTACTTCATAGACATACAACAACAAAACATACACATCGACACACACACACAGACACACACACACACACACACAGACACACACATACACACACTCACACACACATACACACACTCACACACATATACACACACACTCATATACACATATACGGCCACTTATGTTAGATAACATAACTCAGTTTCTCTGGAGTAAAAGATTATGGTGCAGACTGATTGCAGGACAGTGCTGGATTAAGCATTTTTGCTATAATCAGCTTGAGCTCCAGACACACAGTCTGACTAGACGCTGACACGTGAACAGCTGACCCAGCCAATGCTGGTGTAGACACAGTGCCTTACTGCAGAACTCTGAAACTCTGATAACCAAGGTAAACCATGCACAGGCACAGGTAACCCCCCCCCCCCCCCCAACACACACTCACACACTAATTACACATACACACACTCCACATGCAAAGTTTCCCAGTGCTGAATGGCACATGGACGTGGCAGGGCTCCACCTGCAGGGATATGGGGGGGTGGGGTGTGGGGTGGTGGGGGGCTCCTGCTGAGCTGCCTGGAGCTCTGCACCAAACATGCACTCACCCTCCCCCCCCGTGCCGGAGCCTGGTGCCCAGGCGTGTCCGCCGCTGTCAGACAACCCACTGCCACGGAGCCCAGACAGCCAGCAACTCGCAACCCACGAGTCAAACCACCCCTCCCCCTGAGTCCCCTGCCCCTCCGTAGTACATGCCCCTACGTGGTACACCTACCTTTGTGACAGTCATGCAGAAAGTGGACGAGAGGAGCCGGCTTCTGTCCCCGAAACACAGAGAGAGAGAGACTGAGAGAGCGTGTGTGTGTGTAAGTGTGTGTGTGTGTGTGTGTGTGTGTGTGTGTGAGTGTGCTGTGAGTGTGCGTGCGTGTGCGAGCAGGCGTGTCACTCTGCAGCCTCCTCGGCAGTGGCGTGAAGGAGAGCAGGAGAGCTAGCCGTGCAAGGGTGTTGGAGGAAGAGGGAGGGAGAGCTCCGCTGGGGTCTGGCAGTGAAAACACCAGCCTATCAGAGCCTGCCAGTGTGAGCACCAGCCTATCAGAGCCTGGCAGCGAGAGTGCCAGCCTATCAGAGCCTAGCAGCGAGAGCACCAGCCTATCAGAGCTGCACCATCAGCGGGGCACTGCAGAGGAGGACACTCGGCGTGCAAAGCTCCTACTATGGGAAACCACTCCTCCTGCTGGCTTTCTCTCCCTCACTATCTCCCTCGCTCCCTCTGTTTACACTCCCTCTGTATCTCTGTCTGTTCCTCTCTCTCTCTACCCTCTTCATATGGATTAAAGAGCTCCAGTAGGGTTATCTGCATCTTCTCCTTTATATTTCTGATGAAACATGAGTCTTCATTGTTTTTTTAAGATGATTTATTTATTTATTTTTGCTTTAGACAGCAATAGCAGGTGAGCTGACGTTCATTTTGGAATAAACAGCCAATGGGACGTCCCCTTGCACACAAAGGTTATTAAAGTGGTGACATTTTAAAGGAGATTTTGATATGTAAGGGAATCCCCAGAAATACTGCAGCACACGTCAACTCCAAAAGCAAGAGTTTCAGAAACATCAGTCCTGTTTTGTCTGTAAAAGAGTGCCACCTAGTGATCACGCTATACACTGCAGGCTCAGACAGAAAGTGATCCGTCACCTCAAAGCTGATACATTCAAAAACCTTGCGCACATTTATCAGTGTGGAACACTTGGTGTTGCTAGAATCTTGGTCAGCCTGTTGTATCCGGTGGGATACAGACGTACTTTAAGAAACAATCGTAGGGAAATGTACAAGAAGTATAAACTAATACACTTTCATCAAATTGCTTTTCTCTATTTATACACTCAGCAGCCACTTTAGAAAAAAAGCTTCCTTGTACCTTCATGACTGAGTCAGTGTTTTGGGGGTGGCACTCAATGGTTTACAGTGTTGACACCAACATGACAGCAGCATGGCTATGGGGTTTGAAAGGGTGTTGGGGTAAACTAGCATCCAGTCATCAACGTTCAGCCAAACCACTGAGGCAGCAGCTGTGGTGACCACAAACTGAGCGCAGAGTACAGACCTACAAGGAGTTTCTAATAAAGCACTGTTTGTAATAAAGTTGCAGTGAGAATATTGCCTGCTGACATATTGCCTATGGATATAGATGTTGATTTCTGCTCACATAAGATTACAAATGAGTAGCTTTACCCTTGTAATGGTCATTATGTTGGGAAGCAAATGACCCAGTTACAAAACCAAGTCCACAGAGCCGTTCGTTGGTTGGGCTTTTCTCTTGTCAGACGACATCAGTTCTTCCCCTTCTCTGTGTGGTTCTGTGGTAGACAGAAGGCTTTAGGATTTCAACTACTGAAAGCCTCATAAATGACCAACACCACCCCACTAACACCAGCCCACTAACACCACCCTACTAACACCACCCCACTAACACCAGCCCACTAACACCAGCCCACTAACACCACCCCACTAACACCAGCCCACTAACACCAGTCCACTAACACCAGCCCACTAACACCACCCCACTAACACCACCCCACTAACACCAGCCCACTAACACCACCCCACTAACCCACCCCCTCCCAGGACCATGTGACTTGACTGTTAACTCTTTAAACTGCACATTGCAAGCAAGCAGATTAAGCATTTAGTTGTAAATCTTTTCAACATTATTTGAAAGTGACGAGTGTAGATTGAAAACGACAGAATCCAAAAGCAGTAGGGAAGCAAAAGGCAACACTGGGAAAGACACAAGAACATTGATGGAGACACAGACGGGGACGGTGGTGGGCTGAAGATGGGATCCTCCAGCCTGGATCTCCAACTGGATTCTGCCCACTGGAGGGCGCTTGCCAACTGCTTCCCGGCATTGAGTTTCCCTGGTAACAGGGAGATCTGGAGGAGCAGATGACCTGCCGATGACCGAGGGCCCTCGGCAGGTCTGATTGGGGGGTAACGCTAACGAGACAACACGTGTGTACGCACTCACAGACACAGGGAGGGAGGAGTTGGGGGTGTGGCTACCATGGCTCTTTTTGTTTTTATTTAAATAAGTTAACCAGATGTATCAGATGAAAAACAGATGTTATCACAGACTTTGCTATAAAGCTAGAAAAACAAGAGAGTTCTTATTGGCTCTTGAACATGCAATAGTAGTTTTTATGCGCTCTCCTATATGTTAAAGTAGTTCATAGAGTTTGTCTATAAACAATCCATACCTTTTCCAAACTTTTGTAAGGTTTTTTTCAGTGTAACAGTTTCTTGCTTCTTGACAAAATACTAAATGTGAAGACCCACTCTTCTGCTGCACAGCTGCAGGAAATAAGAGAATATCTATAAAACTTATGATTGTTCTGTACTCTCAGGCAGATGTAGAAGTGGCAGCAGGACATCCAGACTTTGTTCTGAATGTCCACACTTTTTATAGACAGTCATGGCTTCAGTATAGCTGAAACAGGTAGACAGGTACAGCATCAGCTGAGAAGTGTGAGTATTGTGTGAGTATTGTGTGAGTATTGTGTGAAACATCAAATCACACTCATGGTGCTACAAATGACTGTATCCATATAAACCTGTCACACAGAGAAATTTAAATTAACACACACATACTGATTTCAACAAAGTTGGGATGGAAAGGATGGATGGATGGATAGATGGATGGATGGATTGAACTTATCAACTCTAAAGTTCAACTCAGTACTTGCATCACCGGTAGATGAGTTTGAGTCCCTGTCCACAGTAGGGTATCTACACCATAATTAGTTCATATTTGTCAAAAATATAAACTACAACTAATAAAAAGAATATCATTATTACATTTTATCAATATGTATTTATATTTAAAAACTACATATTGTTAAATCTTGTTAATTATGTAAACTATTGTTAACTAATGTAATTAACAACAATTAATTATACATTTCTATAACCAGTGTACAGTACAGATTGTTGTTATTGATCATTACAGATAATTATGTGATTTGTTTGTTTGTTTACATTTTTCATTTTTGCTTAGTTTTACATTTAATTTCAATTTCATGTGAAATGTAAAAAATCTTACTTTAAGGTAGTTATTCTGCTAGTAAATCTTGATGGTTTTCTATCTTCAAAACACAGATCCCAGCAGTGTCACGCTGTAACAAACGTGTTGTCTCATTGCCACCCACTGCTGGTTCATAGCGTCACACTTTAAAAATGTAGAGTGATTACCAGAAGAGTAGTGGGCATAGATCAACAAAAACCTGTGAATTAAATCTAACCAGTGCAGCAGTGAACTATGTTTACCACTAGAGGGTAGTGTAAATCAAGACCTTCAATGTGGTCTTAATTTGTGATTACAGTAAACATGACTTGATTCAAATTAGGTTTATATGAACTGCTGGTACAGATATAAAATAATACAGATATATTTGAGACCTTATGTTGGTTGCTGGTAATGTTTTACAGCTAATATTTGTATTAAACTCCTACAGTAAGTAAAAAATGAAAAAGTGAAACTCTGCCTCAAGCTCCATACACAAAAATAAATAAAAATAGAACATAGTGATATAGTGAACTCTACAGTGAGATAGTGAACTCTACAGTGAGATAGTGAACTCTATAGTGAGATAGTGAACTCTACAGTGAGATAGTGAACTCTATAGTGAGATAGTGAACTCTATCTCAAGCTCCATACATAAAAATAGCAATGAGTAAAAAAGAAAAATCAGTGATTTTGATATTTGATGATATGGTTTCCAGTACCATTAAGCTGTAAAGTTGATCATACTGTTCACTCTCTGCAGTATCAGGTCAGAATTCAGTATTTCTCTCTATATCTGACTCTATAAGGCTGTTTAAGGCAAACATGTATATCACTGGTCTGAAAGTCTGTGTGTAGCATGTATGAAGGAGACGATGCAAGAAGGGATTGGGGTTATACAGAAGAAGAGAACTACCACTAATCCTGTTCACCACTGTATCTGAACGCTGCCCTAACATGAAGGGTGGGGTCAAGCATACAAGAGTGGACAGAGAGATAGAGAAGGAAGTGAATCATTCATTATTAATGCAGATTGAGACAGTCAGTGTAGAGTATGCAGCTTGATAGCCATCTGGCAGCTAAGCAATATGAATCAATATGAATCAATATGAATCAGCTTTGAAATAAGGACACCTGGGTGCACAGTGGCTGTTTAAGGAGGCAGCTGTGTTTAGGTTTTCAACATACCATACTGTAAAGTGTTCTATGTAGTTTCAGTACCATACTGTAAAGTGTTCTATGTAGTTTCAGTACCATACTGTAAAGTGTTCTATGTAGTAATTTTAGTTTGTTTCTGTATGGTGTTCCTTGCTTGTGGAAGGAACCCTGTGTAAGTTTGTGGATTTTACATATATTTATGTACCCCATGCAAACACACAAACACACACACACACACACACACACACAGTGGCCTTGTGGACATTGTTGTCTCTGATTCATTTGTTATTCAGCAACTTCAACTCAGCATCAGTTATCATTGTGAAACTCCATACTGAATGTGGCCATGAGATTAACAGTACAAACACAATCCCTACAAATGCAAATCTGTGAGAAATATTACTTCTGAGAATATACCAAATATAATTACAAATACTGAAGTGAGCAACTCATATGTAAACATTGTCACATCACAAACGTAGCTTTACTTCATTGTTCAGTTTACTATGAAGGTATATAGAAGATGATCGCCGGGATTCATCCGAGCTTGTGTAACCCAGCTGGGTTATTTAACAAAAGGAAAACTATGAAAGTTCTTTACAAACAAAAGTTTTTTTTAGATTTGGTAACATTACCTCACAGTCGAGTCACACTTTGGAAACTATGTACACTTGCGTTTTACTGTCAAATCTTGATTAGACAGTTTGATATTGATATGCTGAGACACAGTGAGTGTTCCAGAACTTGATATCATGATACATTTTTTGGGGACCATGTCTGGAATACTCCCACATAAACACATATATTTGTTTTTCATGAGTCTTTCATTAGTTTAAAGAGTTTTACATTTTTACTTAAGTGCTTTGAACTGAGTTGCATTGGTGCAAAACATTAACAGATGAGGGAAACAGCTTGCAAACAGACCAGCATATCACTTCTACCAAATTACTGCTCTCCTGCAGTTTTTTTCCCCTGTTTTCCATAGAAGCAGGGTGTTGATCTCTGTTGCCATAGTCCCAGGCCTCATCCTTTATAGACACACATGGTGAGGAGCCAGATGGCTAAAACTGACCTGGGAGGAGCGAGTAAACAGAGGCAGAGAGAGAGAGAGAGAGAGAGAGAGAGAGTAGGAGGGATGGCAGGGTCTACAAGGTCGTCTTCCATATGACTAACAGCATCACTCGGCTGCACCATCTGTAATCAAACATTAATGAAGACTCACCCTGACTGTGGGACTCCATAACCAAGCGCTCTCTCTTTGGCTGGTGTGCACTCATGTGTTTGCTCATCTCTACACAATCGCTCTGCTCTTATTCTATTTCATTTTATAATAGATAGCTTTGATATTTCTATTCCTCTCTCTATATTTTTCTATCATCATCATCGTTTTCTCTCCCCTTTGTTACTGAGGCATTTCTCCCATTTGTCTGTGCTTGCATGCAACATTAAAAGGACATTCTGCATGTTTTCCAGATCTGTATGGCACAGCAGTACTGGCAAAAGCCACATTGTCATTCCATTGTCCTTCTCCAACGACTCTGTCCATTAGCCCGGATTATCTCCAGCAGCGGGTGTTCACAGCCACTTGACCTGGTGCACAACCTTGGAGCACCATCGATCAATACGGAATCATGCACCGCTCAGTCTGAGCTCACACTCCCAAAGGCTGTGTGTGTGTGTGTGTGTGTGTGTGTGTGTGTGTGTGTGTGTGTGTGTGCGTTTAAGATCTCATCACTGCTCTCTGTCTGCCATTGTTGTCTATGTTACCTCATCTCCAGCTGTCTATGAAAACACTCTGGTCAAGTGCACTGAGCCTCCAGAGAAAGTTCTGAAATTCACTGTGGACAATAATTTCCACACCAAAAAAGTGCAGCTCCTTCTGAACCAGACTCACCAAGAGTTCACCCAGCCAGGCTTGGTCATCAATCACTGACAAAATATTGAGTTACTCTTAGCCAGGGCCAGAAGAGCAAGAGATATAAACCCTCCACAACTGCTCCGCATGTTTGGTAACTCTGCTAAAGTCTCTCCCACCCCAGTGGGTCTCTCTCTCTCTCTCTCTCTCTCTCTCTCTCTCTCTCTCTCTCTATGTGTCCCGTTCTCCCTGCCTGTAGCTAATCACATTGCAGCACAGCAGAGTCCTAATTACATATTTACTGTCTGATGCGGCCAAGCTGGTTCCAGTGGGAAGCAGAGCAGACTCCCTGGTAATGGTGAGGTCTCAGGATATCTGGAAATACGCCAGAGAGAAAAACGTTTGAGGCCATTGTCAATGCGTTCCTAGTGATTCACTCACACAGATGCAACCTAAACAAAATGGAACCGGTTTTGTTTTTTAAACAGGCATTTTTTCAGTTCAGCAATTAAAATTTAAATGCAATCTGACCCTCGTTAATGTAGAAGTATGACACCTATCTTACTTATGATGTGCTGGGGGTGTGAGAAGAGGGTGAGTGACTTCATCACAGAGCTTTCTCTTTTTCTCTCTTTCTCTCCAGCTCCTGCCAAGACTACAAACGACTCCATAAGGTAATAAATCGCCTCTCTCTCCTGCACGAGGGCGCCAAAGATCCCCCGCGATGACTCACGGAGCGTTTGTGCTCTTCCCATTGCAGCTTTACTGTCCGGCCTGGCCAACCTCCAGTGTCTCCGAGCTTTACTACACAGCGCTATCATCATGCCGTGATTCACTTTTACAAGCGAGTCCATTCATAAACACTCTAATATATTCCTCTAAGTCTCGGTCGTTGCACTTTTCAGAATCGGCCTGGCGGTAATGTATTATTCCAGGTGTTATGCTAGTGTGATCGCCGTGTGCACATTCCGCTGAAGGGAGCGTAAATTTGGAAATATATATACCAGTAAATATGCAGATGAGTGTGAAGCTCCTACTGTACATTCACCACACAATCAACACTCCATCTGCACACTCCTGCAGCTTTGATGTTTGGAGGTTTATTTGCATAATTTGAATTATCCCTCAGAATTTCAGAATTGTTTCTTTTATATGCTTCAGTTGTAGACTGTCCTCCAAGCAGTAAGTCGCTCTCATGCTTCATGACAGCTCCGCAGATCTTGGAGGATGAAGACTGAGAATGTCTTTTGAGCTCTGTCTTTGTAAAGTAAGAGGCATGCAGCACAGTTTCCGACAGGGAATGGAGCCGAAGCCTGAGCTTCTCTATTTAAAAAACGACTACGAGAGACCTAAAAAGAGACAGGGAAGGTTTGTACAGGCAGTATAATACAGATGCTGCTACATTTAGTACCTTTCCTTTGCAGCTGTCATCAGTTATATTTGAATGTCATTAAAATACATCTAAAATACATCTCTCTTGATAGACCCTATGCAGGGTTGAATTTGCATAAGTGTGAGGATGTGTCTCGAAAAAGACTTTCAGAAGCTGCACACAAGTGTGACGGTGCAACATACGGATTAGTGGGTTTGGTTGCAGCAAACACAACAGACTCATTAGCCAGGTATGAAAGGACTATCAGACATTTCCAAACATTCATTAACAAGCTCGTTAACAGTACAGTACGGTGCACTAATCCATGTATCTGAGACATAACAAGCACACTTTTCCTGGCCTTGCAGACACATGAATGTTTGTAGCTGTGAGCCAAGATGTCAGTGACACACCTTCTGCCTCCCACCTCTGTCTCCGAGGAGGCAGACCACTGCATTTGCATGCTTCAGATGAGCAGGGCGTGTTTCTCTTCTCAGCTCTCTTACAGTGCAAAAGGAGACAGGACTGAAAGAGAAGAAAAGGGAGACAGAGAGAGAGATAGAGAGAGAAAGAGAGAGAGAGAAAGAGAGAGAGAGAGAAAGAGAGAGAGAGAGAAAGAGAGAGAGAGAAGGGGGGGGGCCTTGGTAAAGAGTCCCCTGTGCAATTTATTCCCCCAATTCTCTCTCTCTCTTCCTGTGTCTGTGTATCTGAATTTTCTCAGTCATTCTCTATCCCTCTGCAATCCTGAGTTAACCATCTTGTCATACCAGCACCAATGGAGGACTGCAGGTCTGCTTAACATGCAATGGATACAAACATCCTCTCACGTTCAGCTATAAATATATTAATACACACACACACACACACAAAGTTATTTTTTAAAGACATACCAGTGTAAGCTTTAGCATCAAAAACCCTAGTTTTATTCTCTCTGCCTCTGCATACTCCTTTGTTATGAATGTTCCTAAAAAAACAATAAAAAAAACTTTCTGACATTGATTGTCCTCTCACTTTGTTCAACTACTGTTGACTCATCCTCCTGAATGAATGAGTGAATAAGAGAGAGAGAGAGAGAGAGAGAGAGAGAGAGAGAGAGAGAGAGAGAGAAGGGGGGGGGCTAGTAAATATTTATAAAGGGAGCGCTGGTGCTCTCTGGCTCAGTGAGCCTTTGCTTAAGGTACATTAACAAATGCAGTAAGCAGGTCCACATGAATCTTTTATAAGCTCAGAGAAAATGAAAGACAACGAAGGGTTGCAGCCAGCCTGCACAGGAACCCCACAATCAATCAGCTGTCAGGCCTTCCGTCCAGAGCGGACGGCTCGTCTTCACGCGTCGGAGACCCACTCACACTACTTCATGACAGCGCCTTTGACTGAAAAAAACATTCAGTGGAACCAGGGTGGGACAAGCAGCCGCTGTGAAGCAGACCAGTCTGCTTCAGGACAACAGCTGGAGCCTGATTAGCAAAACCAGGACTGTTATAAAAAGGAGGAAACAATGTGAGGACTTGTTGGGCCACGAGGAGGAGCCACATCAGTCACACTGACCCCAGCACTCCAGCCCCAGACCCCACCACTCCAGCCCCAGACCCCAGCACTCCAGCCCCAGACCCCAGCACTCCAGCCCCAGACCCCAGCACTCCAGCCCCAGATTCTGCTGCACTGAGTCTTAACAAACAGTGGAAAATGGAAGAGGAGATAGGAGTAAGTGTGGAGAAGATCCACGTCCTGTCCTGCACACAGGGACAAACCAGCATATCAATCAAACTATCACTGAAAAGGTTGTGATGCTTCAGTGTAGAATAAAGGACTCTAAGATTATGCACTATATTGATATGTACAATATCATACATTGTTTTATTCAGTGTTAACATTTAGTGAATCAGTGCAATAACTGTAAATGTTTTTGAAATATTCTCTTGTAGCTGAAATCAAGACAGTGGGAAGTGTTATTTTCAGGTTTCACATAAGTTTACCCTCAGCCATCTTAATCCAGCGTTAGACCTCCTCCTGTCGTTCTCAGCTCTGACACTTTATGCGTGGCGATGGATATTAGATATGGACAGCAGTGCATTAAAAAGGCGTCAAACTTCATCTCAGCAGAACGAAATTGAGATGCTGTAGCAGCATACAAATAAGAAGAGAGAAATGGACTTGGGTGTGAATGTCTCTCTCTCTCTCTCTCTCTTTCTCTCTCTCTCTCTCTCTCTTTCTCCCTCTCTCTCTCTCTCTCGCTCTCTCTCGCTCTCTCTCTCTCTCTCTCTCTCTCTCTCTCTCTCTCTTTCTCTCTCTCTCTCTCTCTCTCTTTCTCCCTCTCTCTCGCTCTCTCTCGC
>JAOXYF010000020.1:8225317-8237238 GCA_028565775.1 Sternarchorhynchus goeldii | reverse complement strand
GGCACTTCCACTGAAATCTGTAATTAGATTTTCCACTTTTATTTTGAGTATAATTCCAAATCCAGACCTCCATGGGAAAATAATTTTGATTTACATTACAATAATTTACAATAATTTTTTATAATAATTTTGAAGATCCATTTTTGATGATCCCTCTAAACATAACACATAACAGGATGTGTTATTTCAGTGTGTTATTTTCATTCATTGTGTTATTTCAGTATTCCCTTTATTTTGTTTGAGCAGTCTATATATTTTAGTTTCTCAGTCGTACCTGAGAGCTGCTCCCACTTCATCTCCAACACACAGCTTGTGACTGCAGCGCTGACACAGTCCAGAGTGTCACCTCATCTTCCCACACACACAGTAACGGCTTGGTAAAGCCTGCATGACCCATTCTGGACTGAGAAATGCCCACTCACACCCCTCCACCCTGACACTTGATGGGTTGCTCCTTGCCCGACCCAGCCAGGCCGCGCCCACCGCCCGACCCAGCCGAGCCGCGCCCATCCCGTCGACATAGTCTCTGGAACGGTATCTGGCTTCAGAAGCTGTGATGATGCTTCCACGGGCAGCAGTCTCATCCCTGCACTAAGCCTGATCACTGTGCTGCAGTTACCATACAGTAAGCGAAATGAAATATCCCCTATTAGGCATCTGGAACACAGCAGCCTGGTAGTCAATCATGATAACCAAGTGCATCTCTTTGGGTTTCCTGGAAAAGCCGTTTTACTGCACATTCAGCAGCTGGAGAGCTGTAGCTCCACATCTCTAATCACCCTGTTACTCCCCTTCACTTCCTCCATATCACTGAACACAATTATCCTCAGCATTCCAGCAGTGGCCTCCTATCCCACAGTGTTATAACCTTCTTAATACTTGTCTTAACCTAAGTGCTTTCTCAATATGCTCATTTTATTTTATAAGAAAAGCAAAGAGAAATGATTGATGCTCTCAGTGACATGATTTTGTGTCCTGTTTCACTGAACGGCCGTCTCCCTGCTTGCTGCTCATATGTGGTGGAGATGAATTGAGAGGTGAGGTCCAGCGGTTCATCAGCGCGTTAATGACCTGGCTGTCGGCAGACCTTCCACACGCACGCCATTAAAAATATGAATTTGTTCTCTCACTGTTGCTTACGGCCTATTGAAAGCAGCCAAACGCACCTCAGTGTGAAAGCCTTTTGATGCCCAGTCGAGAGTTATCGCAGAGGTTGTTTTAATCTGCTGTACAACGGTTTTCATTTATGGTTAAGTGCCTCACAGGTTTGATTGAGATTTGTGTTGATTCATGGCTTATCATTACAGTGCAATACAACGCACTAAAGCTGGACTAGAACATGGATGTCAAACATCACTGTCTACACTTACAATACAGATGTTTTGGTTGAAGTCGTTGTATTCGTTGAAGCACCAGAGGAGAGTCTTCCAGCTCTTACTCTGTCAACACCAGAAAGTTCATCGCACAGAGACGCCCCAAAGGGATGTTATCTTGGATTTGGACTTATGGGAATCCTGTTGGAATTAATGCATTCAAACGTGTGAAATGTGCAGCCTGTATGCTTGATGAAATCAAAATGGTGTCATTTTACACAACTGTGGTTTTGTTGCTCGGTAGGCCTGACTCTTCCTCTGTGGTTTTGTTGCTCGGTAGGCCTGACTCTTCCTCTGTCATATCTCCCACTGCGACGGTGTCGTTGCAGGTCCAGAGGAGAACGCTCCCTGGAGAACACGTCCAGATGCGCTAATCCACACATCCAAACAGACGGCACAGGAGATGACGTCAGCGTAACGGGGTAAGGCTTCCAGCTCACACAGCACCGCACGACCCCGGCTTCTCCGGCTTGGACTGGACAAACCTGGAGAAACTGGAATAAATAGATTGGTGTTCATGTAGTCTCAAGCCCTGAGACGTTCTGTTCATAGACTGGGGTAGATTTCCCCAAAGAAAACCAAACAAAAGCCCCTGTTCGTTAGTGTAGATTGGCACTTTAATTGCCAGGGTTCTCCTGTAGAAAACCACGGCGTTCACTGGTACTGCAGTCCCTTCTGATTAAAGTGTAATCCTCACCCTCCCTGCAGGTCCACCATGTCAGGAGGAGGAAACCATCCTAATTCACCCCTCCGTTCTGGGGCTTTATCCTCGGGGTCTGCATGCACAGTGAGGCCGTGAGGGGATGGGAGATGTTCTGGTCTCGTAGCACTCCTCTAGGCTAAGCCTGGATGAGCCCGGGACTCCTCTCTCCCCTCCTCTCCCCTCCCCTCCCCTCCTCTCTCGAACTGTTTCCAAATGTGCCGCACGGATCATCATGTCTCCGTCAGAGTTTGTTTCTCTCTCATCTCTCGTCTTCGGCTGATAAGAAATGTATTTAATCCCACACTCCCACCCCCAGGCTGTAAGATGGTAAGCAGTTTGGTAATAACAGCTGTAATCCTGTCTGCTGATGAACTGGATCAGGGGCATTAGCTTCAAAGCAATTTTCTCTGTCCTCCCACTGTTCAAGAAGATATTAAACACTGTTTCATTGTGCATTACTAATTTGAATTGACTTTTTCATTTGGCCTGTAAAATATTTTTATTTTTGGGGGCAGGCCCTAGTGATTAAGTGTCTCAGAATGTTCTTCTCCCTCATCACCAGAGCTGGTTTAATTTAAAACGTACTCTGCACATTGCCATGTGTTTCTATAAATGTCTACACAGTTGTTGCATCACACAATCTCAATAAAGTGGGTCGTAACACCATGAGTGGGTTCCACGTTGAAGGAAGGGTCTGGACTTATAATGGCAGCGGATGCCTTGATTTCCTAAGTTTTACTCTGAAATCTCCTGTGTTTTGCTTCTCAGAAGAAAGTCTCAGTGAACCTTACGACAGCTCACAAAAGCCACTGCTACTCGTAAGCTTCTGTCAGCAACCCTCTTGAGGTTTCCACAGCTTTCATTCATTTAGACCATAATGTACTGAGCGATGCTATAGATACAAACACAAACGTTTTGTTTACATTATTATCTTTTGGTATAACAGGCAATAACTATCTAAAATTGGTTCATGATGTAAGACCAATTCCTCAATGATGCCAGTATGTGAGGGCAGTATTATTATTATTATTATTATTATTATTATTATTATTATTATTCAGTATGTGAGGGCAGTATTATTATTATTATTATTATTATTATTCAGTATGTGAGGGCAGTATTATTTTTAATAATAATAATAATGTTGTTATTATTATTATTATTATTCAGAGGCGCCTACATACATTGCCTTTAAATGTTTAGTGAGCCTGGGTCTGCTGGGTGTGCTGGATGCTGTCAGTTGTTATTCTTTCTGCAGACAGCAGGTCCAGGGCTGGTGGACAGGTGTGTCCCCAACACCAGGGTGGCGTCTCTCATGACCTTAACCACACTGGCCACCTGTCAGATCAGCAGTGAGACTCACCCCAGACAAACCAAAATACAAAGACTCTAAATAGAGTCTGAACCTGAGGGGTTATAAAACAACTGCTTATAACCCTATAAAACAGTTCATAAAGACACCTGTAAAAGCTACAGTCAGCACTTTGTTAGCCTGTACGAAACGTGTTTGTTTGCTGTATGGATTTTTGACACTGTAAAGAACAAAAAAATGTTGAACTTTAGTAAAGATATAAAAACCAAAATCAAGTTAAATGCTGCTGTTGATTTAAATGGCTGGATAAGTACATTGTCATTACATTACAGTCCATTCTTATACAGTACGTGTGTGTGTGTGTGTGTGTGGGAAGGGTGTGTTGTTGGGTGGGGTGGTGGGGAGGGGTTTGGTTTGGGGTGGGGGGTTGTGGCAGTGGGTGGATGTGCCACGTGCGTACGTGTTTTGTGAGTGGGTGGGGTGTGGGTGTTTGACTGTGAAGTGTATCTTAATTTAAAAGGGTATGTTGATGAGGGAGCTGAACTGCCTGAATGTTAGTCTTAACGATACACATGCTCTCAAAAGAGCATTATCAGTGAGTTCTGTGTGGCTATTATAAACTGTTTTATGCCACAAAGGAAATCCAGTAATGGCTTCTTGTTGGCACCGTACTGCCAGTATCAGATTTGTCTCACTAATGAGTCTGGTAATGTTGTTTCGTTCATCAACAAACAGGAGATGGAAGTGATTTTCTCAGATTCTTGAATGTATAAACAGGGCTGCCGATAACCTTGAATGTTATGTTTACGGCTGTTTCCTTCCTCTAAAGTCAACAGCTGTCGCGTCACCCGGCCCTGGGGCCCTGGGGCCCTGGCTCTAACAAGCCTCTGAGCAGTGGTAGAAGGTGCTGATTCTCACTTCTCCCCCTATTTCTGCGGGCAGAGCCGTGGAAGTAAGAATGTCAGGGGTTTAGTTAAGGTTTGGAGCGCCTGGACTCCAGACGGCCCGGCTTCCGTTCCAGCTCGAGGGCGATGCCACCGCGTGGGCGTTCGAAGCCGCTGGTGCCCGTCGCTGCAGCTGCCCAGAATAAGCACCCAACCTGCCAGCCGGTAGCACCTGACAGGACGGAGTTATCCGAGCACACTGAACACCTAGGCTGAATCCTTAATTATATCAAACCCATTTGCAATTCTGAAGAGTTAAGAAGCGTGTCAGGAATTTCAGCATCCACGTTCAGAGCAGGTCTCCTCACCTCAGACCAGTGCTCCTCCTTTCAGTTCTGATTCTATTTTTGTGTGACACACTGTGGAAAAGAAGCACTGGCAAAATGTTGGATTCTATTCAGTTCTGCTAACATACGATTACGTTCATCAGATCCGTCTCTTCAGAAAGCGGTCAGGTTTTGAGCTGTTATTTTCAGTACTGTGTTCAGCAGTTACTAGTTACTTTTAGTACTGTATTGAGCAGTGCGTTGTTGGCAAAAGCTCCTGCTGAGATCTGAAAGGTCGAATTTCTTCGAGGCGTGTCCGACATGCCCACGATGCTCTACGGAGCCAGGGCGAGTCCTCCTGGCCCACGGTCGTCTGCATGCACTGATTGCGGGTCAGTAAATGGGTCTGCCATGTTGGCTGTAAATGACTCCTCCTCTACAACCAGGACTAATTATATTGCATTCACTTTAGTGTTGTTGTTGTTGTTAATACTGAAGGCTGTGGTCCAATTTCTGGTTCCCATGGCTATTTTGGTCTTGAGGCCGACCGTAAGGCAGCATGGTCTCTGTGACAAACAGCCAGATTTTTTCTATCAGACCCCATCAGACCTCATCACCCAGCAGCATCTCCCATTCAAAATAGCTGCATATCATTTAGCCTTTACACTGTATGTAATGTAATGTATGTAATGCCTTTCATTCTTCCAAACAACTTGGAATAAATCAGCCTTTACTCTGCTTAACGCATAATAAATGTCCTTCATTAGAGGCCCTTATCTGGTCTCGGTCTCTCTCTCTCTCTCTTTTTCCCTCCCTTCCTCACCCAAATTGATTGCCATACTGTTCCCAACACGATCACCTCTGAAACACAGTAACCCTGCTGACATGAGCGCCACTGTCCGGTAGTCCTAGCGGTAGCTGCGAGGGTCTCGTGTTTTTGGACTGTGTAAGGGGACACGACTGGGAGCGCCGTGCAGTTTCTGGAGAGACGCTAAACCCACCAGACCTTCCTGCATTCACCAGCTCCATTTTTCCCCTCCACTGACGGCCATTATCAGCCCACAATGCATCCCACAGTTCCCAGAGCCAGTGGTGCCAGGATTAGGGCCACAGCCCAGGGTGAAAGAGCCCCGTCAGGGCAATGACTTACTTGCCACACCCCCAACACCTCCCACCCCCCTTTGTGGGAACCACAGTGCTGTATCTGACATGGCAAGGAAAGCTGTGGAGGGAGATGACTGATCACTAGCTGTACGAGTCTCTTCAGACCCCAGGAATGAGACGGATGTGGTCACAGTGGGGGCGTGGCCAGTGGCTGGATTATTTAAGGGTGTGGTCACAGTGGGGGCGTGGCCAGTGGCTGGATGATTTAAGGGTGTGGTCACAGTGGGGGCGTGGCCAGTGGCTGGATGATTTAAGGGTGTGGTCACAGTGGGGGCGTGGCCAGTGGCTGGATGATTTAAGGGTCTGCCTTGTTTTGAAATTGCACTTCTTCACAGCAGGTTATGCAAAATATGGCAAAATTGGCTAAATGGTAAATAAGATAATGGCATCAGTAAACAACAATCGGTAAACAATTCCTGTTTATTTCTGTAAGAATTTTGACCCATTTTATCCTAGAATTCCTTTTGCCCCCTTGGGTAATGTATGGCTCCTAAATTAGCAAGGCTAAGCTCTCCTAATTTGTTCATGTTGCTGTGTGCAAAACTCTGTCAACTCTTATCAGTGTAGCTTCCTCGGGCTGAGGGATTACACTCCTGTAGATGGTTCTGACCTCAGGATTACACTCCTAGATCGTTCTCATCTGAGGATTACGCAGAGCTTAGCCAGACCTCCTGCACATTAGGGGAAGTACAACACGCATGATCCTCAGGCAGAGCTGCAGGTGAAGCTGCCCGATTTGAACCCACACTGATGGCCCAGCTCCTCTGCGCTGCTGTAGGTCTCAGGTGTGCACCACCTCTCCACACCTCCACCCTCTTGAAGCGGTGGTGTCTGAAGCCTGCCTTTCCTCTGAGAAAGGCGTGAAAAGATCAAATTATTTATAGTCGTCGGAAAGCAGGCGAACTGTTTATCTTTCAGCGTGCAGTGTGCTGCTGTGAACACACTGCAGCTTCAACAGCGACGGAGAGAGAGAACCAGACAGAAAGAAACGCATCGAGATACAGACGGTGAGAGCGGAAAAGAGAGGGAGAGAGAGAACGATTCAGAGGGAGCGTGAACGTGGCGTGAGAGTCAGGTTGGAAATGAGATTGTGAAGGCCTTGTCTGTGCTGATCTTTCATCTCCTCTATAGGTGACGTCATTCCACCAAATATGACTGATCCTTTTTTATGAGGTGATAAAGTTATGGGCTCTGCCAGGGCTGGTAGCAGAAAGCACGCCCCCTTCAGTGAGGCACGAACCACTGCAGTGCCCAGACCAGTGCCCCCTATCCCCCACCCCACGTGCTTCAATGTCAGCCCAGCTCTGTCGCACGCGTCGACTGCCGCCGTGACCCTGATCGTTATGTTCTGGGCTGACCCTCCCTCGCGCCGCTCCACTAATCCTCCTGCCGGTCAGTCGCACTGGTCTCCACTCGGGTCCAACCTCCAGGTGCTTCTCATTGCTGAATTTCAGCTGCGTGAGCCGGACCCGTTTCTTTTCTCCCCTCCCCCGCCGGATCGGTGGTCAGCTGTGGTAGGAGGCGGCGCCGTTCACTCTATTGATCTCCGTTCGTAGCCAACCAGGCAAAATACCAGATGGGTAATTGAAGGAGGAAGCTGTTGCCCCCCCACCCCGCCCTGGCGACGGCCAGCTGTCGGCAACGGAGCCACCTGCGTCACTGGGGTAGTAACTGGACCCTGCTGTGTCTGAGGCCTCCCGGACGAGACGCTGTCCACATTTAGCAGGCCATGCTGCTCTCGCTTGGAGCTCAACTGCTCAGGGTGTCGCTGTGAACTCTGGGAGTCCTGTGCTGAGGTTCTGGGCAAATATAAAAAAATGTTTTTTGTGCGCTGCCTCTCAGAGCTCATTCACTTAGTGTGCATGCAGTGTGGGATGATATTGATTGGACCATTTTAAAGTGTTTAATATGATGTAGATGTGCATCAAATTTGCTGAAATTGAACTGCTGAACTGCAAAACGTGAAATGTCAACAGAATGTGAAATGAGGTGTGTGTGTGTGTGTGTGTGTGTGTGTGTGTGTGTGTGTGTGTGTGTGTGTGTGTGTGTGCACGCGCCCTGTGTGCGTGCGTGTGTGCACTCTCTCCCCTCAGGCGAGCAGTGAGGATGCGTTGCCTAGCTGCCCGGGTCCACTATAAGACCCTGATAGTGGTCTGTGCTCTGCTCACCTTCCTCACCGTGCTGCTGTGGAGCAGGTGTGGCAGTGAGAGAGCTCTGCGCATGGTGGCCCGCCCCCCGCTGCCGCCCCCACCCGCCAGCCCTCGCACCGACAGGCTCCAGCAGCAGAGGCCCCAGCCGCCCGAGCCTCCACCCGTGGCGGGTGGAGCGCGCTACGAGGAGATCGACTGCCTGATCAACGACGACGTCACCATCAAGTGTCGGAGGGAGGGTGGAGACGTTTACCTGCCCTTCAGCTGGGTGGAGCGCTACTTCGACGTCTACGGCAAGGTGGTGCAATACGACGGCTTCGACCGCTTCGAATTCTCCCACAGCTACTCCAAGGTGTACGCCCAGCGCGGCCCCTACCAGCCCAGTGGTGTGTTCATGTCCTTCGAAGGCTACAACGTGGAAGTGCGCGACAGAGTGAAGTGCATCAGCGGAGTGGAAGGTGAGTCCGCCCGCCTCCGCTCCGTCAGGAGAACGTCTGGAGAATATCTGGGGAACGCCCTTCATGGACGCTGTCCACATGAACTTGCCTTATGGCATCTACCCATAAAATTCTATAAAACTGGAGTATTAGCCTTATAAATTCCCAGTCACGTTTTGTTTAAAAGCTTTTCTCTGCAGAGTATAGCGAATGCATGAATGTCAATGAATGCTAGAGTCTGATTGTCTTTAGCTTCTCCACAGGTTGACGTTACACACACTCGGCTCCTAACATGGTATTATAAAGGAACAGGCACACACACAATTCAAGGTTAATCTGGGATTGTTTTGAAGTAGCTGGATACATTATCAGCCAGAACTGGGTCAGCATAAGCACTTCTGTCAGCAGAGACGCACCGTCGGGGAGCTCCTCCTCCTCTCCTCCCTCTGCTCCTCTCCCAGGTGCCTGGCGAGACGGGCAGCTACCGGCCCTTGGCGTTCATCCACGTGTAGTTTGATTAACCCTTTGCTCACAGGGACTGGTCAGACCTTCCTGTTCCATCCCTTATGAACAAAGAGAACAAAGTTAAACACCCATACCATCAGTGGGTTCGTCACTTTGCAGGACGTGAATTGTGGGAACACCTGTCTATCCAGTGGAATTACAACACTCAAAGGCTTATGGTTTTAAACTTTTGGGTTTTTGTAGTCAGATTTCCCCAGATTTGTGGCTTCCCCCCCCCCCCAACCCACACACACACACACACACACACACACACACACACACACACACACCACTCCCGTTTCCCCAGATGTGCAACTGTGCCCCTCCTCTTGCTGTCAGTCACTACGAGTGTAATTTCCACTGAAACGACACTTAATTCAGCTGTGTGGTGAAGAGAGGCGGAGCCAGAGGGAGGTGGCCAAGAGCTAGCCTGGGTCTACAGCGGACGCTACTGCTGACCATTAATAGTCGGTCTTGCTGGCCGGTAAACGTTTTCCAGGAAGCCAGTCCTAAGAAATCCTGCCCATAGGTTCCCAGGAGTAACGGACCATCGATGGACTTGCATTAAGTTAATGAAAGCTGGATTGATTCAACTAGATTACAAGAGTTGATTGTGGTGACCCTAAACTTAATGGAGAACCTCTTTATGCTTGTAAAGCCATGGGTCTTCTGTTTTGGGATGGATGGATGGGGGAGGTGAAGGGAGAGAGAGAGAGAGAGAGAGGGAGAGAGGCAGTCAGGCAGTCAGGCGAGGACTGTTGGATGCTCTTTCACTCGTGTCCTTTGGAGTCACACTATCCAAGAAACACATTTTTCTCTTTGTCCCCGTCCACAGCGTAACTAAGTGCCTCACGCCAAGCGCTTCTTCACTTCCTGTGAGCTCTGACACTTCCCTTTCATCTGTCTCTCACTGGGGGTTTAAAGCATCTCTCTCTCTCTCTCTCTTTCTCTCACTCTATCTCTCCCCCTCCCACTTCCTCTCCTCTGGCATCACTACTCCCCCTATCTCTCTTACCGGAAGACGCGGAGACTCTGCCAGAGGAGGAGGTGTGGCTCTGTCTCCACCCACAGCCCCCGCCTCCCTGCCTCCCTTCTGCCTGTTCTGCCCTGCCTTTCCATCATCTGTGCAGTGGTCTCGCCGCCTCGCACCGGTCCGTCGCAGGATTGCAGACTAATGGCAGGACGTCGAAGGTTAGACTTGTCTGAGCCGTTTGAGGAGAATCCATGGAAGCCCTTTCAGACACTTGCGTCTGCTGGTCTGGAGGAAGACGTTGGTGGACCTGCTGCGGAAGGAATAGATTAGCAGGCGTGTTAAAGTGATGGAGCTTCTGTGAGCTTCTGTGAAAGCTGCTCTCTGTAGTGAAAGACGTGACCTGCTCTCAGTGCCCCTCCTACAGAGCACTGACATACGATGTCATCATATTCAAGATGGAGTTGGTGATGCACTGTGACTAGTTCGAGTGTAGGTGCCATCTAAAAATAAATAAATAAGAAGAATCGCTGCTCCCAGGATCCTGAGCAGAAAGCGTAGCGGAGACCAGGGTGGTGGATTTGAACAACGGCCAAACAGCTAGTTTATTCAGCCCTGAACCTGCGGTCTGTGTTACAATGTGTAAGCTGATCAGTAGTAAATAGCATGCTGCTGATTGGTAGTTAATAACGGTAGTTTATCGCACACTGGTGATTGGTGGTTAATAGCACAATACTGATCAGTAGTTAATGGTGGTAGTTAATGCTTCCTGTCCAGGACTGAGGGTTAGGGTTAAGGTCCTCCAACACAGGGACCAGTGCATCCACCCCAGCGGGGCACCCACTCCCTACCTTGGCAGAAGTGCCACAGCAAGGCCCTTAAGAGGGTAGGTTTTGTTGGCCTTCCTGCGCTCAGTTTCGCCCAAACGCATGTTCGTGCGAGGCGCTTCGGGTCGGATGGAGAAATGACAGCCGTGTTTGTTACCCACAAAGCTGAGCGCAGGGCTCCGTTGGGCTTGTCCTGAGTTCATCGCAGACTCACCGCAGGCTCGTCACGGCTCATCAGGGTTCCGCGGGCGCTCGGAATGTCTCAGCCCTATTAATTACCGCGGTGAGGATGCGCAAGCACCTCTCGGGCATCGTTCAAGGTTGCCCAGCGTTGCTCACGCTCCTGCTCAAACGTGCACGTCCGGGTTATTTTAAGAAGTGAGTGCAGAAAGCGCGGCAGCAGTGCGCTCAGGCGGTCCTGTCTGTCCTCATTCTGGCTGCGGTGAAGGTGCTTTTGTAATTTAATGGTGTAATTTTGCTGCTCTTTGTTTTACACAAGGTTTAAGAGCTTCCTGGGAGTGTAATCGTGGGAGTGTAATCGTGGGGTCTCGTCCAGCTGTTCATTTGTTGTCGGGGACTGCGTGCGTGTGTGAAGTCTTTTGCCATGTTTGCATGATTGTTAATCGAAGCATCTACAGCTGTTCCTTAGTCCCAGCATGAGGTGTGATTCACTACTTCATGTGGAGGTAGTAAGACATTAGAGGCTTGAGCCTGTTATCTGAGCTGGACACACACACACACACACACACACACACTCTAGGCTCTGTTGCTAAATGAGGAGGGAGATAAACAGGAGGGTTTGTATAATAGAAACAGGAAAGGCAAGAAAAAAAAAATAGGGTTTGATAAAGGTTTATGTGACAGACAATGAGAGAGAGAGAGAGTGACAGTCAGAGAGAGAGAGAGAGACAGTCAGAGAGAGAGAGAGAGACAGTCAGAGAGAGAGAGAGAGACAGTCAGAGAGAGAGAGAGACAGTCAGAGAGAGAGAGAGACAGTCAGAGAGAGAGAGAGACAGTCAGAGAGAGAGAGTGACAGTCAGAGAGAGAGAGAGTCAGAGAGAGAGAGAGAGACAGTCAGAGAGAGAGAGAGAGAGAGAGAGAGAGAGAGAACAGGAGAGAAAGAAAAAGTGATGGAGGGAAAGAGGGATAGGGAGGATAAGAATGAGAACATGAGTGAGTCTTCCTCTCCTACCCAGAATGAGAACATGAGTGAGTCTTCCTCTCCTACCCAGAATGAGAACATGAGTGAGTCTTCCTCTCCTACCCAGAAT
>JAOXYF010000020.1:8202033-8218263 GCA_028565775.1 Sternarchorhynchus goeldii | reverse complement strand
GAGCCTGATCTCCATGTTTGGAAATGTAAACAGACTCTAGTTACTGCATCTGCTCTTGTCTTCTGTGCCAACGTCCCTCACTCTTCCATCCCTCAATGGAAACTTCAAGAGGAGTGTTTATGGGGACCACAGAGTGTAGGTGCTCACACAGAGGTTACAGTGTAAAGCCTGTTCCAATATCACACCAATGTAGCCAGTCACTACAGTGTTATACTCAGCAGAAATGGGGATTTCAATCTCACAAGCACAAGATCAAACACAGAGCTCCAGGACAGTCTTTCTGGAATGCTGTTCTCCAGGATGGTGTCTCTGGAACTCTGAGCTCCTGGACGGTGTCTTGTGGAGTGAGAAGGACCGGGGGAATTGAGGGCTTCTTCTACAGCAACCATCTGAGATTATTTAGAAAAACTGGAAGCTGCTTTATATGGATTTTGCACAGCCTTGCACAGCATCTGACAAAAAACACATATCAATACAAACAGAGAGAGAGAGAGAGTGTGTGTCTATCCAACATAGCAAAGTCTTTCACCATTGCAGTCCAATCAGAGAAAAATGATGCTCTGGACTGAATGGCCCATACAGGGCAGAAATAAAGTGTTTTTTCTCACTGGGATTCAGACACATGGACAAACTCAGGACTGAAAAAGGGAGGTCAGTATGGCCCACTGGCTAGGTGCTATTACTTACACACACACATACGCCAAAACACGAACCGAAACACACACACACACTCTCTCTCACACACACACACACACACACACACACACACACACACTCTCACACACACACACACACACAAACACACACACTCACACACACACGTCTGCTTGCAGTAGAGGGATTTTGTATTTTGCTGTTTTTGTGTTTGTTTTGTTTTTGTGTTTGTATCTACACTATTCTAAGGTAAAGTGTTTCACAATCTGCTCCCAGGGACTTTTTAAACACGATCACAAAGAGGATAACAGAACTTTTCAAACTTAAAGTGTTTGTTGTTAGGGAATCCACTTTTATTTCATTTGCATCTAATAAGACTCAAATAGTAAATGGCATCACTGCTCAATAAACTCAATTAAAAATCTAAATTGTAAATGTTTCCTATATTCCCTCATAATCAGGCACAGACTTTAACATGTTATAATAAGTATATATTATTTGTTCATAAATTGTGTTATTACACTTAAAGTATGTACAAATGTACCTCTAAATAAAGGTAAAAATAACAAATACATATAAATATAATAAGAGACTTTTGCCTGTTCCCTCTTCAGTGTGTAGCAACAGAGAAATTCTGAAAAAAATATCTGTATTCAGCAAAGCAAAATATATAAGAAACTATATTTTAAATTATTTTTTGCATGGTACAATATCTTTACTGAGGACTGTAATCTAAGCAAAATGACAGCCTGACTCAGGCAGTCCAAAGAAGCATCAAATCAATGCGTCAAAAACATAATTTCTCTTCGATTTCACTGACAAATTAATGAAACTCCCTGCCACCTTCAAATGACGTAGCATTAATTTAAAGCATCCTTGTAATTCGTGTCGCGCCACATAAATACGGTTTCGGACGTGGTTATGGCGCAACGCTGTTTAAATCTGCAGCTGTCGGGACTCCGCGGGTAGCCGCTGCCGTCCTGTGCTCAAGATCAATGAGGTTGTTGATATTATCTAGATATTATGCATAGACGGATAACAAACATCACGGTGGGTTCTGCGATCAGTTCGTGTTGAACATAATTTGTGGGAATATTTTGGCTGGCTAGCCAGATACAGAGTTTAGCTAAACTACTGAGTCTGTCGGTGCTCGAAAGAAATGTCAATATATAAAATCAATAACAAACCTTAATCTTTATAACAGCGGGACGTGGTCTTCTCTTGAAATAATGCTTCCCCACGGAGCGGACGCCGAGACTGAACTCGGGGGTCGTATCTGTTAATTTTTTCCCGTTGCTTGTATTCCGGTTAATTTATACGCAGTTAGTCATTGTTTTTCTGTTTTAGCTGTCATATTAATAATGCACATTAGGAGAGAGCACGGATTTCACCGATGCAGAGACGTGAACCTCAAAGAAAAGGATATAGGTACTTTTCAAAAGCGCTATGCTGCGCCGTAGGGGAGGACTCCGCTTTCATCCCACGTGGGAAAACCTGCCCGTTCTCTGCTCGTTGTGTCGGTCCGTTTCCTGTTGGAGAGTCGGCTCCATCCCGGCAGCCAAGCGGTGCTCCTCCATCGTCTTTAGGGCTTACGGTGGCCCTCCCTCACTGGCCAGAGCAGCTCGCCACAACCCCGGGAGTTGAACAAAACCCACGTTATGTATGTGCAATGACCGAAAGTGATTTTACACGTGTAACGGGAGGAACGCAGATAAATATAATGTAAGAAAATTATATCTGTGAATTCGCGAATGTGCTTGAGTAGGAGTATAGAGTATCTTTTTTTAAAACAACTCTTAAAAGTACAGTTTGTTCAAAAACAATTTAAACATAACTGAATAAATGTAGCGTGTTACTTCCTGCCTCTGAGAGCGCTATAGTTGTGCTTGTAGGATACACTAGATGAGACTCGAACAGGCTAATCTGGGAAAGGAGTTGCGGTTGAGATATCTGTTACACTAATTGTAGGATTAAAAATAACCCGATCCTGCAATTCAACGCGCTCTCTTTCTCTCGTTCTCACTTTCTCTTTCTTTCTGTCATCCTCTTTTTCTCCTGTTCCTTCATTTTCAGTCTTTCTCCGTCAGCCCATACACTCTGAGCCTTCATTTCCCTGCCTTTGTGCTCCTAGCCCCCCCCAATCTCCCCCCCCCCCATTTCTCCCTGCTTCTCTTTTCCTCCATCTACACACGTTTTCTATTCCTTAGTTTTTCTTTCCCACCATCTTCTGTCATCAGACAGTGAGTCAAAGTCACGATGTTTCATCAGCCAGTGAGTCAAAGTCATGATGTTTCATCAGAATTTTTGCTGTTCTGTTTCTCTCTCTCTTACACACACACACAACTTTTCCACTCGTAAGCCTAAAATGTTTCATTGCTTCGTAAGGGGCTAGAAGCCAAGTAATGTGGGAATGGTTCTATAGGAACTGCTCCAAACATCAAACAGCACAGAAGCGTTCAGGGGGGACACTATAGGAGAACCCCCACCCCCTCCACCCCATGCTTTCCACCTCATAGACGAGCATTTGTCATTCCGTCACGCCTCCTGGCCGTGCGGCTGTGCTGTGGTCGCGGTAGCCAGGCTCCTGAGGGACCGGCTCACAGCTATTGTTCCCTCACAGTTATTTGGACTTGGCAGTCGGCTGCCGTCACCCTCACCATGCTGCATAATTCTCTCCTGCCTTACCGCACCCCTCACCCTGAGGGAGGCGCCGTGGAAACGGGGATTGCGGCGCGAGTGCGTGTTTGCACTCACGTGTGTGTGTGTGTGTGTGGAGATAGGGGTGCAAGGAGAACGGCACCTTCGGAATAATACAGAATACTACGCAAGTGTGTGTGTGTGTGTGTGTGTCCATGTGTTTGAGTAGAAAGAAAGGTGAAAGAAAGCTTCGGAATAATACAGAATTCCGATGCAGGACAGTTTGAGGTTGGAAGGACGAGGGAGGAGCCCAGATCACGAACATGGCCGACGGGAATGACTGCATAAGCATAAGGAGTCTTCACTGACAGTTGACCGAGCACGAGAGCTGACCTACGCTGTCAATCCTGATCAAATCAAATAATAATTAAATAAGGAATATTGACGGACACATCTGGATAGCATATGAAACCAAGGAATACAAGCATCCAGATGTTGGTGCACCAGGTTAACCTGAACTTCTCAGCTTTGCATCCCACAAGAGATCAGGCACCTGAGCTTCATGAGGTGAACCTGCTTCCCAGTGCTGTGACGAGGTCAGGTGAGCTGTATCGTCACAGAGAAGCCGAAGTCACGGCTCCCTGGTGGGAAACCCAGCCCCGGCAAAGCAGGACCTACCAGCCAGTAGGTTATTCGCTTTTACAGAGTGTGACGTTTTTCTACAGTATCCAAACACAACACAAACCCTACAGCATATACTGCATCCCAAACAGAGTTTCATGTCAGAATGCTGAACTCTGAATGCTGAACTATGGCTTTACTGAAAAAGACAGAAAATGTTATAGGCAGGAAAACGTTGGAGAAAAAACTGCTGTTTGCTTAAAAAATGTGGAATTCAATGAATAACTGAAATGCACCATATAAATACTATTTTATAAATACTATTTTATAAATACTATTTTATTGTGGCGGAGCTTCTGTTCCATCTTTTTATTTTAATACGTAATTTTTAATTTGGGGATTTTATGTTTTAAAAAAATGTTTTAATCTTTTGTTTTTTAGTTGTTTATTTAGCAATTATTTAACCCTATTAATTAGTTAAAAAATTCCTATTAAAAAATTAGTTTAAAAATTCCTACAATTACTATTTTTTATTTCCTATTAATTTAATTAAAATTATGTCTTTTACTTCATATTATTCTTTAAGTATAAATATTTGTATTTTTAATTATGTTTGCATTGCTTTATATTTCCGCAAATATTTTAAACTGCATTTTACATGTAGTTAAAGTGCAATATGAAATTATATAACAACAATAATAAAGCAGCAGGGTGTTGTACTGCCTGACTAACCCACACCCTCAGTATCAGTACTGTATAAACACCATCAGACCCCACCCTCAGTATCAGTACTGTATAAACACCATCAGACCCCACCCTCAGTATCAGTACTGGATAAACACTTCAGACCTGTAAACATACGCAGATGCACTTAGACTGGATTTAAGGGTCTAAAGTACAACTAAAGTAAAGCTTAACTCTCTAAAACTGAACTGCTTTTCTCTTCATGCACATAAAGCTTTAAATATGCACAAACTCTCCAAAAGAACGGGTGAGATAAACCGTGCAATGGGCCACGGGGAACATCTCCTTTAATGTCTGTGCAGCAAACAGCAACTCTGCTCCTAAACCCGGCGTGTAGCTGCGGGGGGAGAAAGGGGGTGGAGAGAAGCCACTGAGCTGGAGGTGGGGTGTGCGCCGCCCATGTGCACACGGAACCCTACGGTGGGTTTTTACTGGCTGTTACAGTGGTATTAGTGCTGAAGCCCAGCTCCACCAGTCAGCACGCGCTCCTGCTGTTGTTAACGGCAGGACCGGTTGCCGTGACTGTAAGGGGCATTGTGTTGGCCGTGCGAAACAGATTAGCGTGCTATCACGGTAAGGGATCCGTGTGTGGGGGTGTTAATATGCTGACAATCAGGGTAAGCAGGTTTAAGACGAATAACCTTGAGAGTGAGAGTCGTTGGGAAACGAAACCCTGTATACATGAACTTATGCATAGTGCCCCTCCGTGAGAATAACGGAGAGTTTCACATACACAGTGCTCGAGAGTGTGTGTGTGTGTGTGTGTGTACTCATATACACCCACGCATGACTACACATGCACACCATCACTGGCATGATTACACACACACACACACACACACACACACACACACGGGGCATGAGAGGACCAGCCGACCTACATTTCCCCTTGACAGGTGCAAATCCATTTTCACTCGCACACACACCAAACAGCAAACAGCACCCCAAACAGTTACACCAAACAGTTACACCAGTTACCCCAAACAGTTACACCAAACAGTTACACCAAACAGCACCCCAAACAGTTACACCAAACAGCACCCCAAACAGTTACACCAAACAGTTACCCCAAACAGTTACACCAAACAGCACCCCAAACAGTTACCCCAAACAGTTACACCAAACAGCACCCCAAACAGTTACACCAAACAGTTACACCAAAGCTGTAAGCTGGTGTTCATTCATTCATTCATACAGGAGTTTTTTGCAATTGTTAAACTCGGCTCACTGGCAAACTTTATACCCCCCGTATGCACACAGGCAGAACTGTGTGTGTGTGTGTGTGTGTGTGTGTATGCACGCACAATGGTCTAAGTGTGATTGGCCTGTTTTTCTACCAAGAGAACAGCTGTTTAGGTGCTGGTTATGTGTGATAATGGTCAGGTGTGTGGTTTTAGCTAGGGATATGTACGTGTGTGGTTTTAACTTGGTATATGTATGTGTGTGTGTGTGGTTTTAGCTAGGGATACATATGTGTGTGTGAGTTTAATTTGTTTAATGTAGGTGTGTGATTTTAGCTAGGAGTGTGTGTTTGTGCATGCATGCATGCGTACACACACACACACACACAAAATCACATACACACAGATCCATATATGAACGCATACACACACTTACATACACACAAACTCCTTGTTAGTGAATTCCTTTTCCATGCTGAGTGTTGAGAATACACACAGTGGAAGTTCATTCAAATGTTTGCATTAGTGGATTTGGAAAGTGAGTGCAGAAACAAACAGCTCAGCGGCCCCCAGGAGATGGGAATTAAAACAACCAACTTCAAAGATTTATAGATGAATCTTTCTCCTTATATAATCATAATCTCTTACAGAAAATACAGGAAAAAATCATTGAATTGCTACAGTGGGCCTATGACATCACCTCGCTGAAGTCGGAACTACAGGGAGCAGGTGATAATAGTCAGTCAGCCACTTTCCTCTGCTACAAAAGCACTTACTCACATGACATTTAATTTCTCTCCTCAGGCACTTCCAGCTTCCAGAGAGTAAGATCAACCTGCACCCCCTGGAGGATTGGAGTGGCTGATCCAGGACCTGATCGGGGAGGCCGAGAGACACCATCACGCAGTGCCTGCTGTAGATTACGCGCTGATCCAAGAACAGCGGATACAGCACTAGATCAGAATCTCAGTCATAACCTAGGCTTCACATATAACGACTGTCTTCATCTTTTCCTGTGAACGCAGTCGGCAGCTAAACCAGGAACAACAGATTCACAATCACAAACTCTTTCTGCTGAACGGCACCAAAGGAACACAGCTGCCCTCCTCCTCTCCCTCCGCTTCTCTCCTTGGTTCTGTCTCTCTTTCTCTCTCCCTCTTCCCGCTCTCTGTTTCCTTATCCCTTTCTCTTTCCTTTGTTTATCTATCTTTTAATCTCTCTGTTTTTATGTACTACGCAAGGCCGTGTTTGTGTGTGTGTGTGTGTGTGTGCGTGCTCGATAGATGGATGCTGATTTTGTCAGCTGGGGGAGATATATTTGAGAGCCCTTATCCTGTCCCTCTGTTAAGCTCTTCTCTCTGAGTCAGATCCAGCAGGACAAATCCTGCAGAATTCAAATACTGGCTGGAGAGAAAGCAAGAAAAAAGAGGTGGGGGTTGTGTGTGTGTGTGTGTGTGTCGGGTGGGGAGTATGCATAAGTATGTGTGCATCTGTGTGTGTGTTTATGTTTATACGCATATGTCTGTGCGTGCGTGCGTGTGTGTGTGTGTATGTGTGTGTGTGTGTGTGTGTGTGTGTGTGCGTGCATATGGATATTTTGGGTATTTTTATCGATATCGATATTTTCAGTTACAATACTATAATTACATGTAAGGTAATCATTAAAAGAGACCTGTCTGTCCAACTGACGAGCTGCATACATTCGGTTGAACACAGTCATTCTGAAACATTCGGTTGGTCATTCTGAAACATTAGCTATAATACCAGCTAGTCCTTGGCAACAACATATTCACACTGAAGTTGCACCTAATGGGGATAATTGGAGAGAGAAACACTACCATGTGTCTGTTTCAAACGGAGCTGCCCCCCCCCCTCCACCACCCTGAGAGGCGGGACACTTTGCAATGCAAGCACAATGTGCACACGCCATCATTTTTATGCAGGAAAAACAAAACTCAAGAGATGTTTATATAAAAGACTTCAATCTTTGTGCTTTAAACTGCTTTTTAAAGATGGGAAATAAAGGTGTCTTTCGTAAAGACTTGGCTTTGACTCGAGCCTGTTACATGTGCTGTGTGTGACGCTCACTCTCCTGCAGGGATGTGAACAGGGCACTTTCTCACACCATAAGACATCAGAAATGGGGTTGATTAAACATTCTACTCTTTGAATGCTCCTTCTCCTGTCTCTCTCTCACACACACACACACCTCCTTTTGAATAACACAGGAGGACAGAAATGTCCTTAGAGCTGCAGGAGTGACCGCCACCCTCCCTGAACACTGATGGGTTTGAGTGTTCAGTATTCACTGTGGTGTTTCCTTCCCTTCTCTCTCTCTTGTCTTTCTCTCATCTCTCTCTCTCCTTTTCCCTGTTTCTATCTTCGTTTGCAGTACATTTTGTGTTGCTGCTGACCTGCCACCACCTCTCCCATGATGCTGCTCTCACTCAGGTCCTCTCCTCATCTCACTTTTGGTTATTGTGTCTTACTGAGTTCATGGTGCTGATTTCCTGTAGACCAAAGATGAACTGACCTGGGACTGATGACTAACTGACAGGATTAACACCTGTCTAGTGCTGACGTGAGTGAGTGAGTGAGCAAGGGCTCAAAGTGAGTTTAGTGCGCTAAGTGGATTTATCACCTTCACACACTCACACACACTCACTCTGTGAGGCGCTGCTCCCTCACTACAGCCAGGCCACGCAGGCAGGTTGTACCCCCGAAGAATAGTGACGGCCTTTATTTTCTCCGTCTTCACTCTCTGGCTGCAGGCCCCGCCCCTCTAGAGGCTGGTCCTGCTGAGCCTCCGCCCCCATCCGCCTCGAGCACCCTGGTTTCATCTCTACCCTCTCAGGATGTACCAAGAGCATGCAGAGCAGACCTAAGCTATTGGACTCCGGAGGCTCCTGTTTACTCCTCGTACCGTCTCACGGTGTCGAGCGGACATGGTGCCACGCCTCGGCACACCAGGGCGCGGGAGCCGTGCCAGTGAGGCGCTGCTGCGGCTGTGTGATGGGCGTATGCTGACAGCATGTGGGGTGGGCAACCTGTGCCCTCTGTACCACCCTGTGCCCGCTATCCGTCTTGGCCCCCAGACCACTGCTGCTTAATTATGCATCCGGCTGAGGACTGTCTGGACCACTCACACACACACACACACACACACACACACACATACACACCTACTTTGCAGTATGTGCGGTGCACACACACACACTCACTTAGCAGACTACATTTACATTTAAGGCATTCAGCAGATGCTCTTATCCAGAGCGACTTACAAAAAGTACTTTGTTATTGACTCAGAATGTATCACAGCCAGTAAGTAGGATAGAGTTCAATGTACATTTTAACTAAATCACTGCTAAAATACAAGAATCACGCTGGTCCTTGTGTAAGTTCTGTTAAACAATAATAAAATCTTTAGTCTGTGTTTGAAGATTGAGGGGGATTCTGCTGTCTGGACAGTCAGTGGAAGTTCATTCCACCATCTTGGAGCAGGACGGTGAACAGCCCAAGAGCTCGTCTACCATTGGACTGGAAGCCTGGTGTTTTAAGCCGAGCTGTGTTTGATGTTCGAAGCTCTCAAGGTTCGGATCAGGCTTTGACCATCATCATCATCATCATCATCATCATGTACGAGGGGGTTGGTCCATTTTTGGCTTTGTAAGGAAGCATCAAGGTTTTAAATTTGATGTGGGCAGCTACAGGAAACTAGTGAAGGGAACACAGTAATGGAGTGACGTGTGAACTTTGGAAGGTTGTAGACTAGTGGTACTGCTGTGTTCTGGATCAGGTGTAAAGGTCTGATGGACCATAGAGGAAGACCAGCATGTACGGAGTTGCAATAGTCGAGCTTAGAGATGACGAGTCTGCACAAGCACCTGGGTAGCTTCCTGTGAAAGGAAAGACCAAACAGTGCAGGCAGCATGGAGGCGTAGTGTTTGGTGAACTGTGGCGAGAGGGAGAAAATACACACAGCAGATGTCCTGATTAACAGAGGAGGGGGAAAAAACATTGATAAACACGCAATCCATTCCAAACCCCGAGCGATGAACGTATTCAGTTCCTTTTTGTGGCAACTTAATAAAATTTTGAAAACCAATCGAGTTTCTCCTTGAAATCTGGCCGACCTGTGCATGTATGGTGCGTGGCAGCTCCCCCTGCAGGCGGTGAACTAAAGTGGAGGAGGTCTCTACCTTCTCCCAGCTCATGACCCACTTCAACACCCTCATTATTCTCTCTGCCAGCTTGTGTGCTGCTTGATGGTTTGCAGTGGTTTTATTTTAGGAGGAAAGGACTGGTGTCACCAAACACACCATGCTGTTCTTGTTCTGCTTCAGAGAGACACAGAGAGAGGGAGGAGGGAGGAGGGTCACAGAAGCTGGAGCTCAGAATGACAGAGTGGGTGGAAGGAATCAATCCCTGAATTTCATTCAGCTGTTTTCTGCCCAGTTGCCAACTTTTTCTTTTCATGGATGCTACATGGGCTTGGTTTAACCCTGTTAAAAACCCTGTTTAAAACCCTGTTAAAATCCCTGTTAAAACCCTGTTTAACCGATACAGGACATACAAGGACTCATAGATGTTACTCCTTATTGAAAGGAATTGTTTAGTTTTCACATCTATTAATAGTTACACATTCCAAATAGAAATGAGAAATGTACCAAAGAGCACATGGGTCTCTGATGGTGTATGCTGGAATCGTCATGGAGATTGATGGTGAGGCCAAGCTTTCACTAGGGCAGGTCCTTAATTTGAGATACGATCTCACACACACAGCTGTGTTTTCTGAACTGTGGTTTTGCAGGTCAAGTAAAATCATTTTTACCTGCCTTTGAAGTCTGATCAAGGACAGTGTTTAAGAGACAATCTGACTTCCCTGTTCATTTGTGAAAAGGTTGAACAGGTTGCTCTCACTGTCTCTCTCTCTCTCTCTGCCTTTGAAAACATCACCATCATGTGGTTGTCTCTGTAATTACATTACACTGTATTGTTTGTCAGTTTGAAACGAGCCTAGGTGGTGGGGGTTTTTTTGATTGTGCTTTTGAAAATGCTGCCATCGTGTGGTGGACTTAATAGCTACTTTTCAAGGTTTCTACACTTGGTTTTCTATTATTTCCGTGCGTATATTTTACGCAATTCACTCTTCATTTAATTATCGACTAACAATGTGATTATCTACCATTTACCACATTCTTTTCCACTTGGAAAGCAGTTTCACTGTGTTTTGTCAAGCTTTGCTAAAGGGAGGTGTGAACGAGGTGAGAAGTGATCAAAACTGCAGAGATGTAAACACCTTAGACAGCTGAGAACAGCTACTCTGAGACTCTTTAAACTGAAAAACATCTCTGTGGACATAGGTCTGTACAAAACATAACGGTATAGTTCTGTGGGTTGTTAATACTGATAGTAATTGTGTTAATAGCAAACCTTTTGCAACTTTTAAAGGTGACAGTTTAGAAAAATCCAGTTTTTTATGGTGTGTAAGTGATCTTTTGAAAAACACATTTTCTGGTTTTAACACAACACCACTTCTTCATTCTGGTTCAGCAGCAGTGGAAGTGAAATCTTTAGTAGGCGTCCTTTGGGTGTTGACGTGCATTAAGAGATTTACTCCATTTGATATCTCTCTTGGTATATCCCTCTCAGTGTGCTGTCCTGTACAGCCATGAATAAGCAGCAACTCGCCATCTAATAGCAGCTTATCGTGAAGGAAACACGAGAAAGATTTGAGGCTGTCATGAGCCAATACTGTTTGCTTTTGAGGTTTTAGAGTTTGCACAAAATCTCTATAGCAACATGATGCATATGTCACATGATGAGTGTGTGAAAGAGTAGCGTGAACGTTCAGTAAATGGATAGAGCATGTGTGTAGGTGAGAGTGGGGCAGAGAAGAAAGATGTTTGCTCTTCAGTTGTCATTTCCCTCTCGTTTGCTCTCTCTCTCTCACACACACACACACACACACACACACACACACACACACACACACACACCCTCCATTCATTCATTGCTGTATCTGGGCTGGGTGAAACTGATGAGGCCACAGCTCTTCGGACAGCCAGGAAACAGTCACACTGAGAGGCAGGTGAAGTGTGGGAGCTCCTGGTTGAACTACGGGAACACTGAGACTCCTGGGTGAACCACGAGAGCGCTGAGGTTTCCGGGTGAACCACGAGAGCGCTGAGGTTTCCGGGTGAACCACGAGAGCGCTGAGGTTTCCGGGTGACTTGTAGGAGCACAGAGGTTTGCACCCAGTCGAGATCAGCAGCAGCTTCCCTGTGCTTCTCTGCTCATATCAATCTCATCTTTTCAAGGAATTTCTGGTTTCTTCAGGAGACGAACCTGTTTAACCTGCTAAAGGTATGATGAATATCTGATATGCAGTTTTACGGTTCAGAGGTGAGAAAGCTGAGTTGAATCAGGAGCCTCTGGAGCCCTGCCCTTGCTTGCTTGGTTGTGTATGTTTGTGTTTGTAGTGGTTTTTATATATATATATATATATATAATATATATATATATGTGAGTGTTTCCCTTTCCAGGACATGAATTAGCCAGTTTTTCCCAGAGAGCCTGTATCTAAGATGTAAAGTATAAAATAGACCTGCTGAGCAGCAGCGTGCATGTATGAGAGGCTGGGCGTGTGTGTATGTGTGTGTATGTGTGTGTATTTATGTATGGGCGGGGTGGGAGGCAGGGCCAGCTGAACTGGTCTAGGTTCAGGTAGAATGTCCCAGACTCACTGTGCTCTACGTTCCTCAGTCACCAGGCTGCAACCCAAACATGCTGAGCTTGATCAAGCTTCCACGAGTCTTCAACATCCACCAGGTACCTAGAGTAAGTGCACCAACGCGCACACACGTACACACACACCGCGGGCTGTTAGTACACTGTTCTCAGATTTAATTTCAGTACATGAGTCCTTACTGTTCCACTTTAGTACATAATTAGTACAGGGCTGTAATGGTAAGTGCCACTCAAATTAGTGCTCTGAGGTTTGAATGCAAGACTTTAGACGTTAGAGAAATCTTCAACGGCATGGAAATGTTTGTCATTCTAGAAGTTGTCACACGCTAAGAAGTGTTTACCTCACACTTGTGCTTTTCAACGAGGGGCCGTGCCTAGTGGTGTGGTACTATTCTGCCTGTGGCTAAAGGTGTGTGTGTGTGTGTGTGTGTGTGTGTGTGCGGTAGGCCTTCCATGAAGACAGTATTATCTCTGGGTATCGCCATCCCTATAGCTCCGCCTCCGACTGTATCCTCAGCCTTTTCCAGCTCACCAACGAGACTCTCAATGTGTGGACCCACTTCCTGCCCACCTGGTAAGCTTGAAGCCACATGCACCAAACCACAGCCTCACTCTGGACAAGTCTCTCGATGTCACAACAATTCCTCTGCACTTCAGTACATCTGCTAAAACACACACACACACACACTCAGAGAGTACAGGATGGACAGCACTAAATGTCTCTTTGGTTCTCATTCTGCGCTCCATTCTCATACCCTCATATTTCATTAACAGTCTGATCCTGAATCTGCAGAAATCGTGTTTGGCCTGTTTGCCGTCTAGCACTGTGTGTTGGAGTGTGAGGTGTATCATCCATGAAGGATGGGGGCATGTCCTAGCTGGGCTGCCCCGGGGGCAGTCTCGGCCCTCCTGAATACATGCGGTGCTTCTGCCCCGCTGCTAATGAGTCCCTGCGTTCCTTCAGTTCCTCCAGCGCCCATAAACATTTCACACAGACACTGGCTCCTGTCAACTCGTATTCTTCAGGGCCCAGTGAGTAATAAGCCTGTAAACTGGCCTGGAGTGGTTGGCTTACCTCGTGTTTTGCTGTGATGGATGACCAGTTCCTGTGGGTTTCTTCAGGAGCATAAGCAAATATAGGTTATGCCATGTGATGATGTGATTTCAGCTGAACGCTGAAGCATTAAGAAGAGCAGGTTGAAGCACAGGAACAAGCAGGGTTTTCTTAGCACTTCCTCATCTATTAGCTGTGCTTCAGTTCTATGTGCAGATCAAACAAACCCTGAAAACAAGGGTTTTGCTCTCTTTAAACTCACCTTTTCTCTCATTTTTTGGAGAGAGAGATTTCTATGGCGGTTACATTTAGCTGAAAGACCAGCTGAGCAGCATGTGGCATTTGCATGTCACAACATGATTTTGAAGCAGCAAAAATAAAAGGGGCTTCATTCTTAAACACAAATAAACGTTTCACTAACCTTCAAGCCTGGAAGGTTTCCTCGCCCGATAGTTTGAGATCTGCCCAGGAGGACTGTGTTCCTGTAGCCTGACGTAGTGTGCGCTCACCCAGGCTTTTTTTTCCGCACTCCCATCCTATCTACCGTGTTGTGCAATTTCAGTCCAGACATTACATTCAGCAAACACTTGGTGTAACTAAGGTGTGTGTGTGTGAGAGAATGTTAAAGACATTGCGTGTAACAAATTCATTGTCAATTTTAACAAGTCAGTGCAGGTCAAACAGGCCTACGCGACTCAGACTCACTAAACCATTGTCTGGGTTTTTCCATAGCTGATCATTAACTCCGCGTCCATGCCCACTGCCCTTACCACACCAGCCCAGAAGCCTTTGCTCTTTCCACAGGCTTTATCTGCTTAACCTTCACGTCATTTCTCCTCTCAACATCTGAACAATGCTGTTGAAATGGGGATGAAGCAGTATAATCTGAGAAGTGTTACAGTGACCATGTGGGCTAAGCTGAGGGGAGGGTTTGAGTTTGGTCAGCATGTCCACACTTTGGTGTAATGGATCTCAGAGCTCTCAGTTCTCTACATTATAGCACCTGTTTGAAATAATTTTTTTGGCTCCTGATTATCTGCATCTTTCATGCTGTGTTATCATTCACATTGGCAGCCCTTGTTTCTCATGTGTTATTTTCACTAATGAATTCCAGCGCTTGCAGTGTTTTTAAACACACATGACTACATGCACCACCGACGCTCCTCACGGGTCCCGCCCTCGCTGTGCTCAGGTATTTCCTGTGGAAGCTGCTGACGGTGGTGTTGATGCAGGACGTGTGGAGTGATGCGTACACATGGCCCCTGCTGGTCTATCTGCTGTCCTGCTGTGTGTTCCCACTGGCATCCAGCTGTGCTCACACCTTCAGTAGCATGTCCATACGCGCTCGCCACATCTGCTTCTTCTTCGACTACGGAGCCCTCAGCATGTACAGCCTGGGTAGGGGACGCACGCACGCACGCATCACAAATACTGCATTACTAAATTACATGTGCTGTACATTGTTTGCACACCAAAGATATAATCAGGATATTGTGATGCAGTTATTTTTCAGTCCAGTTTGTGTTTGCTGTTATGATTACTGTGGAAACTAGAGGTCAAAGTCTTTCCTTGAATAAATAATGTTGAACTTGTGATCTATTTTGGAATCAAACGAATCAAACATGCTTCTGCTGTTACTAGGGTTACTAATAGAATCACACATGCTTCTGCTGTTACTAGGGTTAGTAATAGAAAAATCATATCAATACAAATTGTCAAGTTAACTCAAAGAAGAAAGTGTTCCATGTTTATTTCCGTGTTCAGGTTCAGCCATCACCTACTCTGCATACGTTCTACCGGATGCCTGGGTGAATGGGCAGTTTCACACATATTACGTTCCAGTGGCTGTTTTCAACACCATCATCTGCACGGCCACAGCCTGCTACTCCAGGTAGGCGCACATGCACACATCATGTTAGACACCCTGTCTCCATGACCACCATCAGCGGGAGAGCAAGTGAACCTTTATTCTGAGTTAGAGTATCACCTCGTCTTCTACAGTCTTTTGGAAACTGAAAGACTAAACACAAGCACTGTTGTATAACAATAACGATTTTGCTAGAATAAGTCAAATTTTCCCCAGTGAAGCATTTTCGCAAAGGTTTAACTGAGGTAGCTAGTTTAACTGGTAGACATGTCTTATCGCTCATACCTAACCATATTTATTGTGCTTCCACCATGGGATCTCAGGTGAAGCATACATTGAACGATCACTTCATTAGGAATAGCTACTACATGGACTGGCTGGTATAATAACTCCTCAGTGGATTAGTGGAATGCTTTAGATGTCCACACTGTGGATCAATATGCTTTATCCTACTTGAAATAAGGTTGTTGAAGTACCACCAGCTTTTCAAAACAGGATTTTCAGAAGCAAACAGCCAATGAGCACATGTTTATCCTTCCAAAAGTAAATATTTCCAGAACAGAGAGATGAAAATAGGGTGTTGAAGTTTCCATTCTATGGCCTATAGGTGTGTGTAACACAAGGAGTTAAAGAATATTTGCGTAGTGTAGGAACAGGCAGACACTAGGCTTCATGCCTATAGAGAAACATGCTGTATGTATGTATGTGTGTGTGTATGTATA
>JAOXYF010000020.1:8188868-8201933 GCA_028565775.1 Sternarchorhynchus goeldii | reverse complement strand
TATATATATAATAAATTATTATATATAAATTAATAAATATATATAAATTGAAAATGTTAAATAAAAATGTTAAATGGAAATATTAAAAGGACCTTATGGTTATTAAAAGGATCTGGTCATTCCTCACCACCTTAGACTTTGGAACATCCCACTGTTATGTCTAGGAGAGTCTCAGGGGCATCTGTGTACTATTTTATAGGTGTGTGTGTATGTACCATGTACCATGGTTATTTTGTGTGATCCTTTATAGATTATTTAAAAACTCTCAACAAAGAATCTGTAACATTATGATGGATGAATCAGAGGACAGTCTGGATACAATCGCTGTCAATTTTACTCATAAGGGAGCAGTTTGAGGTTCAGCCTTAACCTCAACCCAAATCTTAATACTAACCCTAACCCTGGTCCTAACCCAAATCCTGGTAATAACCCAAATCCTAATCCTAACCCTGACCCTGGTCATAACCCAAATCCTGGTTCTAACTCTGACCCTGGTCCTAATCATAATCCTAACCCTGACCCTGGTCATAACCCAAATCCTGGTCCTAATCCTAATCCTAACCCTGGTCCTAACCCAAATCCTAATCCCAACCCAAATCCTAATCCTGACCCTGGTCCTAATCCTAATCCCAACCCTGACCCTGGTCCTAACACATTCTAATCCTGACCCTGGTCCTAACCCAAATCCTAATCCTAATCCTGACCCTGGTCCTAACCCAAAGTAATGCTAAAATGATGATGTGTTCATTTATTATCAGGTTGATATTTACATGGAAACTCCAAATAAAACTCACTTAAACACTCCACATAAAGTTATAACAACTGATTAATCAGATTATAAACAAATATTTTTTACACAATTAATTAAGCCTCTTGTTTAATTTACTGGATGTATTCAGCCACTTCACCACTGCTGCATCATTGATATGTTACTGAGAGTCTTTTGAGTGTTTATTTACACTTACAAGAACCACTCAAAAGTGTCACATTTATATTTTTTATTTACTGTTATTTTTTATTTTTTTAAGGCATTTGTTGTATATATGTATAAAAATTGAGCTAAATGTTAACAGTGTTGGCTAAGAAGAGTAACAAGTGTTTTTTTCTCTTCCATTTGGCCCAATATCTCTCATGGTTAGTTACTCTGTGTGGAATCTGGCCGCTGTACTGCTAGAGACTCTGAATAACTTCCTGTCTGAATGCTTGTCTTCCTGTCTGAATGCTTGTCTTCCTGTCTGAATGCTTGTCTTCCTGTCTTCTTTTCTCTGATAAGGCTTGGCTTGCCGTTTCTCCACTATAATCATGACATCACGAAAAGGTAAATTGTTCATTCATTAATGTGTACAGACACCAATTCATAAACCCACTGTACTGTTTCATAAACCCACTATACTGTTTCTTTTTTCCCTGCTGCCCGTCATTACTTACTAAAGAGCTTTACATTGCTTAAATTGGCAAGTTGCCTAGTATTTAAATGTCGGCTGCAGAAAAATGTAGTGTCTTTAGTGTCAAAAAATATGAAGCAGTGTTTTCCAGTGCAGTGTTCCTGTGCTTGTTTTGCTTTGTGAAAGTCACGTGATTGCTCTGTTGGTCACGTGATTGCTCTGTTGGTCACGTGATTGCTCTGTTGGTCACGTGATTGCTCTGTTGGTCACGTGATTGCTCGGTTAGTCATGCGATTGCTCTGTTAAAGTCACATCATTGCATTGCTAATGTAACGTGATTGTTAAAGTCACGTGATTGCTTTGTTAAAGTAATGTGAAATCTTCGTTCAGCCCACGTCCATGTTACTGCTTCAGACGTGGTGCGTCTGAACATGGGGTGCTGTTGGTGTATTTAGGTGGATGTGACTTAAATAAGTAAGTAAATACTTATAAGCAATATTAGTTCTCGAATAATGATATTTTAACTATTTACAGACCATTCAGTTATAGAAGCACAGTTTATACGCTGATAGACCTTTAGATTCCTCTGGGTTTGGCTGGTATGAATAGTTTTGAGCAAGAGGATACTAGTGTGCACTACTGTGTTAACAACACGGCACTAGTGTGCACTAGTCTGTTAACAACAGCTTCTAACCATAAACGAGTTGGCTGCAAATCTTCACTGCTTTATAATGCATTATTTCCCCATCAGTAGCTTTTTGATATCTTCACTCTAGCCTGAATAAACAAAGGCACAACCATCTTGTTCATTTTGTTTTGGAACAATAATTACGCCCAACAGAGCATATCCAGTCCAGTCCAGTCAGTTCATGAACAGTTTAATCGTTTTATTTACTGGATCAGAAATGAGAGAAATGGCTTGTTTGTCATGCCATTAAAAAAAGAAACAGGAATTTGGCCCGAGTTTCTGTTATGTCTACAAAACAAACATATAGTTCATGATTGTGATTAGGAATGAGAGGGTGGGGGCCTCAAGCCTTTGGGATGTGACATTTCTAGCCTGTGCGGACACTACCGTCTCCGCTGTGTACCGTCCGTCTTCCCTGTGTACCATCCGTCTTCCCTGTGTACCGTCCCTCAACATGCTAGCATTGCTTTGCAACACAAGAAGAATTTGTGAATGAAAATTATCGAAACATTTATGCGCTTGTATATGATATGCTAGTGTGCTGACATGAGGTTAACGATATGTTCATATCTGAGAGAGAAAAAAACAAAAAAAACCCAGCATCTATTAGGACAGACAGTAGCATTTATTAATGTTGATTTAATACATGTTAAATTAAATGGTAGCATTTAGAAGAGAAAGTCAGGCTGTTGCTTAGTAGTGATTTATTTGGATAATTGTGGGCATTTCTGGGGGCATTTTCGAACTGTAATGTTATGGGTAGCACAAATAAGAACAAGAAACCTGAAAAGAAACCCTTCAGATTTAATAGATCACAACACAGAACGATACACAGGAACATCAGACATACAACGATTACTAAACACACCAGGAAATACTAAGAGCCGAAGTGAGAAACGGAGCATAAGTGAGGAAAGGATTAATCTAACAGAACCTGAACAGAATAACACAATTAGGGTAACAACTAAGACAACATAAGAACAGAGAAACTGAGAATACTAGTTAAACATATGACATAAGTCTAAACTATAGAAGATGACCAAACACTATACATAACTAATCCAAGACAAAGGACCATCAAGACCTTTACACAAACCTGAACATGACACCGTCCTAAATAAACTATAACATGAAAGGGAGGAAGGGAAAACTAACAAAACTAGGAGAAGCAGATCGGCTTAAAGACAGGAATCTGAGAAGAGACGCAAAGAACAAACAGAGTAACCTAGACAAACCAAACAGAGAACCAGGCAAATAAGTAGGCGGGGCGGGGGGGGGGGGTCAACAATCAAGCTAGAGAACCTGAGCACATGAAACATCCAATCAAATTAATAATCCACAAACAAACACAAGACTGGGGAACCTTAAATAGAGGAGAAAATGAGAGGAAATGGAAAACAGGTGTGTGAAAGGAAAAGGGCGAGCAAAGCAAAAACCTGGAAGGGATGTCAGAACGGCTGGGAAAACCAGGACTGGAACAGAGGATCGTGCCTCACACACATTCGCTTGGTTGGACATTTTAATAAAAACACAATAAATTAAATGTTTTCGAAATGAACTGACAAGCGAGAAAGGGGACATTGGTACAGTCTTTCAAACTTTTAGTTGGTTTGTACTAAAATGTGTAAATAAAAATGTAAGGAGTAAAAAACATTTTCCCTTAAATGTAATTGGGTAAAAGTCTGATTATTTCATTTTAACAGTACTAAACAGTATTAAACAGTATGAAGTAAATTACAAACTTTCTAAAGTAGTACATAAACACAGTACCAAAGAACAGTTAACTCAAGTATTTTAAAACCCTACATACTGAAGATTTAAATTGGGGTTTTCTTAAAAAAATTATGTAACAAATTATCAGTTGGAAAGCTGGATGTCTATGTTGTGGATTTTCAAATATGAATTGTTTACCATAATCATAGTGATTTTTTTAAACCAATGAGTTTGAAATGTGGTTTTATCCATACCCGTTTAGTTCCTTTAGATAATTTTCATTATCTAATTAGCATTAGATCATGATTATTTAAAGTATGTCTAATTAAGCCCCAGAGTATTGATGTAATCTATAGCTGGGACACACCTCATGGGGCTAATCACCATCACTGATTAATTAAATTCTGTATAGTACACTTATAATACAGGTTCCACACAGGGCTGTCACAGTCGTCACTGATGTGACAGCAGTGATCAAAGCTCCTTGAGAAGAACCGTAGTACAAAGTTTACTCCTAACCCTGACCGCACACATCTCCTCAGTCTACCTCCACAGTTGGATCAGGCATGTTAGATTTATGCAGAACTGTGTGAGGAGACAGAGTTCCACAGCTACAGACCTCAAGGCTGAATTCTGTGAGAAGGTAGATTAGCTAATGTAATTAGCCTGTCTAGCTAACTAACTAGCATATCTATCTAGTTAGCATCCCCTAAAACAGTTAGCATCTCTAAAACAGTTAGCATCTCATAACAGATGGATCCCCAAATCTGTTTGCAACGTTTCATCTCAGCACAAAACACTGATGTTGGGCATTTGAGACATACACACAATCTACACACAGAAGTAAAATTAGCTTTACCAGCTAAATACTTTAACCCTAACCCTACTAAATACATCTACCAAGTGCGAGAGAGATATTTTATGGTAGTTTTCTAGCAAATGACCAGCATAGCCAACTAGCAAATGTTAGTCTGATTTCTAATAGAAATTACCAGACAAAAAGCCACTGAGTCAATTGTGTAAACGGGCTGAATAATGTCTGATGAGTATTACTGCACCAACTGGATGGTCTTGTTCCTTGTAGGTTTCTTGAAGGCCAGAGGCCTAAACTAGGCAAAGGTATGCGAGTACTGGCCTTCACCTACCCATACTTGTTTGACAACATTCCTTTGTTCTACAGGGTAAGTCCTGGACCAAATGCACTCACACACACTTGGTTGCAGAGAAAGTTCTTGAAGATTCCTTGTTCTCTATATGTATATTTTAGTCAAAGATACATTAGAAAGAATAAAATACGGTCTAAGAAAACCAAAAACTGTTTGAATTGTATGGCAACTTGGACTGTACTCAAAGGCCTAGTTATACATTCTTGGACTGTTCTCAAAAGCCTAGTTATACATTCTTGGACTGTACTCAAAGGCCTAGTTATACATTCTTGGACTGTACTCAAAGGCCTAGTTATACATTCTTGTTGTCTTGGGTTCAACTGAAATTTTTCTAGTAGATTCTTTTTGACAGATTCATGGAGGTCTACTCAGTTTCTCTTTAGAAAGTATTATTTATTCTTTTGGTATTATGCCATGACTCCCTCCCAAATAATAAAAATAAATAATGTTTACAACAAATCATATATATGTAATTAAAGTACTAGAAATGTTTAGCTGTTGAACTGAATGATTACTACAGCCTGGTTAAAGTATGTCACTAAAGCTACTGTTATCTGTTACTGAAATAACATTCTAGACCAGTATAAAAACAACATATCTTTTTTCTAGATCTTTCTGTGTGTGGGAGAAGGCTGTACCTTGAATGAAGCGAACTCTCTCCATGTGTACCACACACTACTGGCGTTCCTCACAGGCTTCTTGTTTGCCACCCACCTGCCCGAGAGGCTGGCGCCCGGGCGGTTTGACTATATCGGTACGATGTGGCTCATCTCTTTGTGTTTGCAAAACAACAGCTGGCTGTTGACTACAGGATGGTTTGTACTGGAAATTTGGAATGACAGGAACCCATTTATAAGTGTCTAATATTATAAGTGTTTAATGCAGCAGGAAGGAAAGAAAGAAATTATTAAAACCACCTGTAAATAATAATAAATAAATGACAAATTAAAAATACAAAGGTACTTATTAAGTAAATGTACTATTCTATTTAGAAATATACAATTATATATAATCCTCTATTAAAAAGAAAATCATAGTAATAATACTGCATTTACTGGTGAGTCATGTTATAGTTCAGGATAATAATAACAAGCTTCAATTCCCAGCAACACTTATAAGTCTGTTGGATGAAAAGAACATCAGTGACTTTTTTTTCCCAAAACAATTTTAAAATATTGGTGAATGTCCTCCACGACAGTAGGTCGTGGTCCAGCTCCTTCATACTTGATGGCTATGGTCAAACCCAGAAGCGTCCCTAGAGCCCTCCGTGCTTCAAGTATGGCTTGCCTTAACCCTCCATCGTCCAGAACACATGGGAAACATGCATCCAGACTTTTCTCTGTCCTGGCACAAAGGTGGTGGAATGAACTTCCCTTGTGTGTCTGAACAGCGGAGTCACTTGTTGTCTTCAAACGCCAACTGAAGACCCACCTCATTTGCAAGCACTTGACACAGAATATATCCTTAAGTTTTTATCTACTGTTTTGTCTTCTTTCCTCAGTTGCGGTGTAACTTGGTTGTATATTCAGTTGTTATGTAACGTAGTTGTATATTCAGACTATGAGTTAGCTGTATATTATGGTTATAGGAAAGGCTTGTGAATCATAATGAATCATATTTTCTGGTAGTATTCCAGCTTAGAGTACATGAATTCGGATCTATCTGAGCTACACTAGATATTCCAAGTATCCCTAAGTACTTTTGTGAGTCGTTCTGGATAAGAGCGTCTGCCAGATGCCATAAATGTAAATGTAGGTTTCATGGTAGCTTTAATATTTGAAACATCTTTTGTACTCATGTCCCCCTCAGAGGACAAGAATGAATTACCAGGTCTAGCGAGGATATTTCTAATTTTTCAAAAAGCACCATGAGCCATTTGCCCTACTAAACTCCTACCCTTCTCTTGCTACACTGCCCCCTACAGGCCACAGCCACCAGTTATTCCATGTGTGCGGCATCATCGGCACCCACTTCCAGATGCAGGCCATCGAGGTGGATATGAAGGTGCGGCACTCGTGGCTCTTGGCCCACGCTCCTGCCGTCACGCTGGGCAGGACAGTAGGGGCGGCCGCGCTGTGCATCCTACTTAACCTGGGCATCATCTACCTCTTCAGCAGACCTCTCTTCCATGGTCCCACCCCCAGGGCAGCACGCAGGCAAGGAGCTGACGGAGTGCGCAAAAGCTGCAGGCACTAACCGGTGCCCTGGGGGTCCGAACGGGGTACAAAGCGCCTGTGAAATGTTCCGTTGTCTAGCAAAAATGTCCAAGGTTTTTGAGAAGTTACTGATATTGAGTCAGGTAGTATTATATTGTAATTGCATATTCAATCAGTTATTATATGTAATTCACCTGAATTATTACTAAGCAGTGTCAGATTAAACCTAAGCATTTAGACCTCAGGAGATATAAGTGACTTCAGGAGGTAAATGAATGGCGCGTGTGTGTGCGCGCGTGTACATGCATGTGTGTGCGTGTGTGTGTGTGTGTGTGTGTGCGTGCGCGCATGTGTGTTTATGGGTGCTAATGACCTCAGGCCTTTCAAAGTCAGAGAAATGGTGCCTTCCATTATTGCTCTCTTTTCATGAACATCTTAGGGAAAAAAAGCTCAGTGTTACCAACACAAAACACACTCAGTAGCTACCCAACACCATCAAACACCACCAAACACCAGCAGTCAACAAGCCAAGACACCCTCAACCAAAGTAATCACTGAGTGATGAGGACAGTGTGGACCGGAGTGACCTGCACCACACCCCCCTCAGACATCCACGAGTTCTGTTAAATTCCTTCACTTGGTGTGAAGTGTTGTCTGTTGTAATACATTTTGTTTGATCACATTTTTACAGTTTTATGTTCGCGTTTATAATAGTTTTATATAAAAAGGAGGCATTTCCAAATGTATATTATAATAATGTATGTTGTAATAATGTATGTTGTAATAATGTATGGTATAATGATGTATGGTATAATGTATGGTATAATGTAAATCTAGATCTATGGTCCATACTCTGCTGACATCTAGAAGCCAAACTGTGGTTTGATTTTTTTATTATTTATTACTATTATTCTTTATTATCACCATTATTATTACTAACACTGAAGTGTATCTTTTGAATTATATTTTGGAAAATACAATTGTGTTCTTGCTTTATGCTGGGAAAACTGGGAAAGACCCAGTGATGGACAGGGTAGAGTTCAGAGAGAAGAACCAGTGATGGACAGGGTAGAGTTCAGAGAGAAGGCCTGGAGTGTCTCAGACCATCTCAGGTCTTCGATTACATCCCAGACTCAACCAATATATGCAGAAAGGCAAATGTGACTCAGAGGCAAGTCCAAAAGAATGGAGGTCAGCGCTGGACACCTGTCCAATAGCCTGGAGTCAAAAGCAGACCTGCTCTGTTGTAACACTCTCTCTCTCTCACTCACTCACACTCTCTCTCTCTCATCACCCCGTTTACTGTGCACACACTGACTGATGCTGTTTGCTCAGGGTTCTGTCGTCTGTTGACAGACAATGAGAAACGCTGAAGGAAGCCGAGATGCTCAAACACGGATGCTCACATGCACACGCTAGCATGTGTGTGTGTGTTTTAACGCCCTGCCGAGAATGTCTTATTGGCTTAGATTAACTGCTCTTTCCTGTGCACTGTGGCACATTTAAAAGGCATGAAAAGTGGTGAGAAAGTGCTTCGCCCGGGTGGTTATACCTGTCCCTTTATTTAAATACAGAGGGAGGGGAACAGATTCCTACTGTGTGGACTCAGATGAAATAAATCTGGTGGGATAAAAAGTGGAATTATATCTTTATCTTTGATTCATTCTACCTAGTTTGTAGAAATAATTTCCTAGAAAGATAAACACAGAACCTGATTGCTTTTACAGTTCCATATAGAATACCAATATTCTTTTAACAAAGCAAATCTGCAGCCACACCCCCCACACACCCCCTGACATTAACAGGGTGAGGCTGCATTTAAAAGAAGTTTCACAGAATCTAAAATGAGTAGTTCTGCACAGTGGATGACGGTCCTGGAAAAGTCCTTGGATACTGTTGCTCCTTTATCAGATTGTAGTCCAGCTTTCAGATCAGGAAATGGTGTTTTAGAACTTCTGCTCGAGGAAGTCAAGGAAAATTCTAACCTTCCCCAGCAGATGGCAGCATGACACTGCACAAATATTTCTTTCTGAATGCAGTCACTGTGGTTGAAGTTCAAAACATAAGCGACCTCCAGTGACCCCAGAATTCTATTATTCCAAACGTTTATCGGTACGTAAAAATATGTAGGAACATTTGACTGCTATATACATTCAAAAGCTTTGTGGTTTTAAGTTTGTGTAGTGTAGTGCAAACGTGCATTTAAAAGGCATCTAACACACTAGAAAGACTGATGTTTGTAAATAACTGCCACCCACTGACTAGTGTAAAACCTGTGTATCATTTGTTGGGACTTTCCTGTCGTGTTTGATCAGTTTATAGTGCAAGTGAAAAGGGAAACAGCTGTCAGTTCCTCCCTGGACCCACGGTACTCAGAGCAGCCTATGATAATATTGACCTTCCTCAGCCTGTTTACCCAGCAGTGCCTTTAAACTGAGATCCAGCAAATAACAGCCAAGCCTGGTGCTTCTCTCTCTCACACACACACACACATTCTTACAGGCTAATTACTGCCTAAATACCCTGTTATCTCACTGTCCTGCTTGCTGATGGTGGAACATGCTATAAACGTTTGGGCAATTAAACATGTACTGAAGCATTCTGATAAATGTAAACGATTAACTCTCATGTGACCCCAGCAAAGTGTTTCATTTTTCATCTTCTTCCAAGTTTACTCCCTACATACAGTTCAGGGTCTCTCGCGATTTAAAAAAACACAGTCAAATACTGCATCGTTACGTCTAATTTATTTACATTTGTGTTATACAATGTCCTTAAATAAATTACGCTGAGATTAACAGCAGTGATTGCTATAAAGTGCAGTGCCATTGCATTACTCCTCTCTCCAGTAATAATCTAGATGCCCTACTTGCCCTCTCGCGATCTGAGCATTCTGTTCAGTGAATTGGTATAATTGCATCTCACTGTGCTTACAGGGTTCAAGAGCGCCAGTCTCTCAGACCTGCCCGCTGTACGTCTGCGGCGGCCCGTCTGCGTACGCGTGGTGTGATGGATTCGAGCGGGGCTGTGTTTACCTAACCCTCAGCCCACTCCTCGTGCGCCATCCTCCACATTAATGGAAAATACATGAGGGCCTCCCGTCTCCCTCCTCCGCGTTCCCATTCCCACCTCTATCTCCTCTAATTAAACACAGTGTGTTTGTGCAGCCGGTGCTGTGTGTTCAGAGCACACAAACAAGTTCAGAAGCTTTCCGCTGGTCTCGCTCGCTCCCCGTCCTCGCGCTCACCCGAGCGACGGTGGCACAGACTGGCGCTCTCGGCTGTAGCGGTCGTTTCACATCGAGGAGACGTGATCCTGCAGAACGTTCTTAATAACAATCACAGTGCAGATTATTTGAACAAATACAAAAGACAGAAACTGCGTTTAACCGAGATAAATAATTCACCTTCAACTTAGTATGCAAAAAACTCATTTTTAGTTGAGTAGGTAGACCATGTGTGAGATGTTCCTCTGTGGAGGATAAAAATCTATAGCAGGGTTAGTGTTTCCCTCCTGTCACTTAATTCCCACATGAGTGTCTGGATCAGGATGATGATGGTTGTACAGAGCTCAGTTCCCCAAGAATGACTGACGTTTGAGCTCCGTGGTTAGACAACTTAACCTCACCCCCACTAGAACACATCATATCCACAAACAAACACCGATGTCTCTTCTGATATCCAGATCATTCCATAATGATTCCATGTCTTTTCTGTGGATGGAAAAAAGCCCCATCCACCCCTTTTTGCAGTTAATACTTCATTCTATTAGATTATTTGTTTACTGATGTAATAATCCAGCAGGCAGCTGGAGGTCTTTTGAGTGTGGAGCCTGACATGCGCCTTCCTCAGCATTGACTGCGGGGTTGGATGTCACTAAAGTAATGGCATCCAGGTGTCTACACTTCCACACTTTCCATAGTGGCTTATCTATCAAAACAAGCCACAACTCATTTTTCAAATGACTTTTGAAGGGCTTGAGTTAAATATGACGGTAAATCTTTGAGGTTTCAGAGGGTAACCAAAACAACACAACCCACCAAGCAAGTCAATTACCCAGTCATACTACTGTGAAGAGGAGCCAAGCTCTGGAGGTGCCTGTGACGAGCACTGCATACCTCAGCACAGACAGAAGGCTACAGAGAAAACAGCAACGTGGGTTTTTCACTGACAGGTGAAAACACGGATGCTAAATCTACACTACCAATCCTGGTGATGACAGCTAGCAAATAACAACCTGATTGAGCTCCAACCAAAGGCATTAGCTACCAAAACTCAAAATCCTTACACTAGAACAACTGTCCAACTGCTTTCGGTGTTTTATAGTTTCGTGCCTGAAGGAGATTTTACAGTCCTCCCAATGGTCAATAAATGATTAGGAGTTTTTAGTGCAACTGTAACTGAATAGAATATAAATGGCACGATTGCGTAATTTTCTATCTGTAGCCATGGTAATATTCTATTCTGCGATGAGACCACACAGTCATGGACGGTGCTGTGACCTATTCTGTAGAGAATATTAAAGAGTTATTAAATTAATCTATGCTTAGTGATGCATGTTATTGCAGAGGACAGATTTGCGGCGAGTGAAGCCGTTCGGCTGTGGAAAAGCCGATTTATTAAGGTTGCCTCAAATCGCAAACTAAACCCGATAACCTGTTTTATTTTGCAGAATTAAAGTGAACACTTGCTTCCTGTGAAAGCTGCTTAGAAACGACCCTTCTTTGTCAGCTTTTAACAGTTGGACATTTAAGATACATTCCTTCTGTACTCAAAAACTGAGGAACAGATTTGGGAAGGAAGGCAGTGGATCCAAGATTGTTTCCATCTTATTCAGTGAAGCCAGAAAAGCTGCCATTTAGGAAGTACTTGGTCCACAGCATTTGAATATCTAGGTGCTATGTTGCTTATTATTACAATCTACAACCAAATGGAGTAACAGGCTGCGATGTGCAGGATGCATGCGCCTGCTACCGTTCCACCTGCTACCATTACATTCCAGTGTATTTCCTTAGTCCATGTCTGCTCATTTGCATATTTGCCTTCACTCAGTTGCCCTCGTATCCAATTTATACCTGGAGTCTGACACTTTAACAAAAACCACTCAGTCAGAGGACGGGGTCGGTACGCTAGTGTAACCGCGGCACCTCCAGGACGGGGTCGGTACGCTAGTGTAACCGCGGCACCTCCAGGACGGGGTCGGTACGCTAGTGTAACCGCGGCACCTTCAGAACGGGGTCGGTACGCTAGTGTAACCATATCACAAGCACCGAGATATGAGGTGAGACCTTGGACCTTGATCAGAGTCCTGGACGGATGAATGGAAAACCAGTGCAGGTGAGAAACTGGCCCTGCTCCCACACCTCTATAAGTGCAGTATCGAGAGGTCCAGGGTGGAGTGTTGGTGGAGTATAGGTGTGCCCCTCTATGCTGATATCACTCAGTAACCAGATTACAGGGGTTTGAACACACTGATCCGGTTCTGGAATTCATTCCCAGTTCGCTGGAGTCCACATGCCAGCAGTGTAAACACTTAATCCAGCGTGAGATTTTTAGCCCCCTGGGTCAACAGTTTAGCTCTTTATTTTTTCCTTCCATCTTTTTTATAAACAAAGTCTGCTTTCAATTACTCATGTGAAATTGCTTTACAGGGTCCACGCATGATTGAATATTCATTACGTTAAACTAGGCACTTTCTTTGTATATAAATCCATATTAGATTTGGCTGGTGAGATGCCTAAAGCCACATGAGAGATTCCTCATGTAAAAAAATGTAAAATAGAAAAAAAACAACTCAGTAGCTCCTTATTCCAGGGTCTGTTTGTTTTTGTTCTGATGTCAGCGACGACTTGTTGATGTTTTCCTAGCTTGCGTTTTTCTTCCACGCCGGCCCAGTCACACACGGATCCTTTCAGAGAGGGGAAATGTCGGAATTTGCAGTAGGCATGGGAAAAATAA
>JAOXYF010000020.1:8104008-8120491 GCA_028565775.1 Sternarchorhynchus goeldii | reverse complement strand
AGAGAGAGAGAGAGTGAGAGAGAGAGAGAGAGAGAGAGAGAGAGAGTGAGAGAGTAGGGGGGATCTAAAATATCAAAACAATAGTGGAAGATCTGTCAGTAATAACATGCTAGCAGTGGATCCATAGGATATGACACACACATCACCACCACCACCTACAACGATGGTTACCAGAAAGCATATAAACTGCCTGCTGAAGCACTGGTGCAGTATGATGAAACACACTTAGTACACGCTACCATGAGCAGGGTAAGCAATATTTATCACACTGGAGGAAGCCATCTCCATACTTGAATATGGAGATATTATAAAGACGATGTGAGATTATAAAGGTGTGATATTATAAAGATGTAATATAAAGAAGATGTGATATTATAAAGAAGATGTGATATTATAAAGATGATGTGATATTATAAAGATGTGATATAAAGAAGATGTGATATAAAGAAGATGTGATATAAAGAAGATGTGATATTATAAAGTAGATAGTTATGATAGTTGTGATAGCTATGCTGGTTATGTTAGTTGTGATGGTTATGATCGTTATGATAGTTGTAATAGTTATGACAGTTATAATAGTTGTGTTATATAGTTGTGTTATAACAGTTATAATAATGGTTATGTTATAATGGTTATGGTTGTGATAGTTTGATAGTTATAATGGTTATGGTTGTAATAGTTATGACAGTTATGATAGTTATAATGGTTATGGTTGTAATAGTTATGACAGTTATGATAGTTATAATGGTTATGGTTGTAATAGTTATGACAGTTATGATAGTTATAATGGTTATGGTTGTGATAGTGATGATAGTTATAATGGTTGTGGTTGTGAGTGATGGTAGTGATGATAGTTATAATGGTTGTGGTTGTGATAGTGATGATAGTTATAATGGTTGTGGTTGTGAGTGATGGTAGTGATGATAGTTCTGAGTCAGAGAGAAAGAAGGCCACTGATGTATATTAATAATCCCTCCACCTAAAGGCACAGCAGTTTCACACTGACCGATACACAACACACTGTGCACCTTCTCTCATTACGATAGAGAGGGAGGGGGAGTGTGTTAGAGAGAGATCTCGAGTGACACGTGAGCCACACATCATTCACGCTCACATAATGTAACAGCCTCTTATATAACAAGACATAAACCCAACACAGATCTCACCCTCGAAACATTTACAGCTAAAACAATGAGAAGAACAGACATATGCAGAAATCCAAAACACTAAATCATTTCCAAAGTCAACTTAAACATAATTCTCTCACTTTTCTCACAATACCATCATTCAAACACACACGCAAATATGTAGTCCCGTACCCACCCGTGATGAGAGCATCACACTGATGGGATAAGACGGACAATATGCCCAGCAAGGGTCTGCCAGTTCAGCGCGAGAGACGTGCCAGCGCCTGAGGCATGCCACACAGTGCTCGCCTCTCCTGTGCCAAACCCGACCGGGCACAGAGACCAGTCCTGGCACGCTACAGCAGGGAGCTCGCCATCTTCAGACTACAAACCTTTGTCAATTCGGCCTCATTAACTTTAGGGATTTTCCATTCTCTCTCTCTCTCTCTCTCTCACACACACACACACACACACACACACAAATACGCGCGCGCAATGTACACGCACACACTGTTTCCCGATTTGTAATCCGGCACGCTTTGCTGGAGCTCTAGGAGCACAATACTGTGGAACAGGCCTTCCTATAGCCGATCTCTCGTTCTCTTTCCCATCAGCCGGCTGTGTTTACCTGGCACACACAAACGCCCACGCAGACAATGGAACATATTAGCGGTTCTCAGAGACGCGCAGCTGGGTCCGCCGCTTAAACTCCAGAAACAAAAACAGGCTTTAGCTCTGCTCATAATAATGCTGCCGTTGCGTCGGAATTCAACTTGCCAGTTATATGTAATCACACGTATTAACTATTAGCGCAAGCCGGCAGAAGCTAAGCGACTTCTAACGGTCATACCGCTGTTGAGTTTGGTTATTTCTTTGCACATGGAACTTGTCGTGCAAGCAGTACTTTACGTAACCCATCCAGATACAGTTAGGCATCCGTAGTCAGACAAAGTTCTTGAAACATTTCGTATGTACTGTGGGGTATTGTTAATGCTTGACCAACAACAAGTCTCTCGGTTAAAGTCATATTTGCGCATATCAGCGATTAAGTATGAGCGTGTGTGTGTGTGAGCAAGTGCATACTCATTAGAACAAACGTAGCTACGTTCCGCCGGCTTTAGACTGTGCCATTATCCTGTCGCAGGCGACAATCGTGAAAAAAAATTTGGTCGCAGCCAATTAAGTGCCTCTGTAAAAAAAAGACAGCATACGATTATTCTCCTCCAGCTTTTGCTCCAAAATAGCGTTAGTATGCCCGCTGCTACGAAGCGCGTCGGAAACAACCAATAGAGAGCGTCATGGGATTTTGCATATTTATACATAATGCATTATTTGTATGCATTCGACAATACAAATAAACGGCAGTACAGCGATACGAAAACGATGTTTGTGGGTCCCGAAGAACGTTTTGTGGAGTTGTGGCAGCAGAACGAATGTCTTCTGAGGCCTCCTGCATATTAAGGGAAGCGTTTCACGCATTTTAAAGTTGTTGTTCTTTTTGTTTTTTTTAAACCGACATCAACCCGGTCACAGAGAAATTAGAACTTGCTTCTTTGTGAAATTATTTGGTTTTCAATTTGTTTTCATGTTTTACTTAATGTCACTGTAATATACAAGGACAGCGGTTAAATTAAGGTTTTATACTTCTTTTAGTATTTATTTACTATTCCACTTTAACTATTGTAATACTGAACATGTCCGGGGATTCTGCCCATCTCTTTTAATTTGAATAGATAAATCAGATTAAATAACAACGATACTAGATACAAGAACAAGGAAGAGGAAAACGAGGTTTATGTCACCTGGTTTAAAGTGAATGTAAACGTTCATTTTTGCATACGTTAGTGAATACATCCAAGCATTGCCACAACAGAGGAGCCCTAACTAACCCTAACGAGATCAATTCTTTCACTTCGTCTATTTTTCTGGATTTAAAAATATGTATATGTATGATATACCAAATATATTCCCATAGTTTCACAGTTTTGCACCATCAGCTCTGCTACTATAAAAAGATGTTTATTATTATTATTATTTTTATTTTTATTTTTTTATTTCCCTCTGAGCTGAGCAAGATCTGATCAGACTAGATCACATGTCTGGATGATCACACTTCTTTGACCTCTGTCTTGCTACATACAACTACGTATGATACTGTGATCAAAGAGAAGGATCCTATGTTGTGAATGGTGTTTGACTAAGTTTGACAGCAGTGGTTAAAGATGAACCCTCACTCATGAGTGTGCAGAAGGGGTCACAGCTGACGCCAAGCATTCATCTAACACACAAGTATACATACACAGACACACACACACACAAACCCTCACACACCATCTGCTCCTGTGTGCAAAACTGGGTCCAGGGTGGGAGCAATTTACTCTTTCACAGAAGCGTTGTGTTTTGTTTACGATCTCCCCCTGTGTGTGTGTGTGTGTGTGTGTGTGTGTGAGTGTGAGAGAGAGAGAGAGAGAGAGAGAGAGAGAGAGATCCACTCAGCCCTGTCAAGATCAGCAACAAAAGACAGGCATACAGAAACAGTGCTTGAAGCAGCTGCTTTATATCTGTGAGACAGACAGACAGAGAGAGAGAGATAGAGAGAGAGAAAGAGATAGTGAGAAAGTGCATGTTGTGTATGAAGACACTGATGGTGTCGTGAAGGTGCACCCGTGTGTGTGTGTGTCCCATCTGCTCTACCTCTCCCTGCTATCATTTATTCTCATCACTCTAATTATCCTCATTACTGCAATTTATCCCCTGCTCACTCCATCAAGGTTCTTCTTCACGCAGACGAGAACAAAGAGCTACAGCCTTTTCCTCACAACGCTTCCCGGAACATTCAGGCATCATCAGAAGACGGTCGCAGGATCCCCGACGCGTCTTGGCACCCACAGCGGACACCCGAGCTCGGATCGACGCGCACCGCGCCGGAGTGCTGTAGCCTGGCACAATTACGCAGCGGCACGTTCCTGTGACTCTTCCGGACGGTGTCCAGGTTGGCGTCTCGCTCGCTCGAGTGTCGTCACAGCCAGCAGGAAACTGGCGAGAGGCCACCGCCGTGCCGCCCGGACTGATTGAGGAGGTTAGTGAGAACTTCATAATCACATTAAATTAGGGGCCCTTTAGATTTAATCTCAACCCTTTTCCAATCTCTTAATTACTTATTTGTTCCAATTATTTGCTTTACTGAGCCCATTACAACCCCCACCCCAACCCCACTCTGCCCTTGGAATTAACCGGTGGCTCCTGCAATTATACCAGCGTGAAGCCCTCTTCATCAGCCCCGACACCAAGAGCCGTCTGGGGAAATCCGGGCTCTTTGCGATCCACTGCAGCACATTAGCACCAAGAGCTGTATTGCCCCAAAGCAATTAGGCCATGGTATAACATCACGGAACACCATCACGATCAACTGGCTCAACGCTGAAGTGACCAAGGCTGCAATCGGCTGGCGTTTTGGATACCACAAACAGCCAGGCAGTGGGTCACGGCTCCAAGGACAGGGAGCCTGTCCTCCCTGTTTCAGGGTTTGCAGATGAACGGAAGCAGGGCTCAGATGGAATGCTTTGAGAAGGATCTGTAGTCTTGCTTCCCCATGCATAGTTTTAACAGATTTCTATACATTTATGTCTTGTAACATTGTCCTAAACTAGGGTTAGGGTTCATTTTTAGGGTTAAGGTTCATTTTCTCGCCTACTTGAGTTAAACGGCAAAAAACATGCCGAACCAAACTTAAGCACTGAAAGAATATTAACACAGCTAGTTAATGTAGAAACCACAACTCTGTTATTAGTCCTGCAGTCCTCCTCTGCTTCTTCAGTGAGGTTTGAGCTTCTGAAAACCTGAACTGTGGTGCGTCATGCTGACAATATCTGCAAATGTTGTGTCAGAGAAAAACCTCTAGTGGGTATAGATCTTTAAAGCTGTCACTGCCTCCTACAGTTTGTGCATTATGCAAGTGCGCGCGCACGCACGCACGCACGCACGCACGCACGCACGCACGCACGCACGCACGCACACACAGTATGTCATAGTCTGATTCATGTCCTGGACACTCCTTATGTGATGCATCACTGCATATGTGATGCGATTCGTGTGTAAATAAAATATTTCCTGAGCTTGTGAAACTCTCAGCAGGACACTACATTTTTCATACATCACTCAGTTATCACGCCGGAGCGTTTCCGGGCACAGTGGCCTGTTTACGCTGAATTTGACAACGTTACGTCTTCATCTTGAGCTGCATGGTTCAAGAGTGATGTGAGTGACAGCATCCATCACGCTGTAACGTCCGAGCTCTCGCTGTAACGTCCGAGCTCTCGCTGTAACGTCCGAGCTCTCGCTGTAACGTCCGAGCTCTCGCTGTAACGTCCGAGCTCTCGCTGTAACGTCCGGTCTGCAGAGCAACACGACCTTCTTCGGCTCACTCCTGCTCTTCTGATGCACTTCCATGCCTTCAAGGCAGAGCTCACAGGTCTGTCACAAGGAAGTTAAGAACAGTGCGGCTGGAAACAGACATTCAGTAAGGACTTCATTTAACACTACCTCTGGCTCCCTGTCTCACATACTCACTCACACACCTGCTAGCTTCACCATTTAACAGTTCTCTCACTCTCGCCCACGCACACCTGTTAACTTCAGTTTACCAATTATTTATAAGGAACGGATGTGTGGAACTCTTTCTCTTATATGATATTCTACTAAAAGGCATCTCATACAGTAAGAGGAATGGGTGTAAAAAAGGAAAGAGAGAGAGAGAGGGAGGAGTTTTACATCATAACCTTTCCTTTGGGCTGGTATATCATATGTCATACTGACTTCAGTGAGTCCCTGATGAGAAAGATCCATTAGATTGTTGACCAAGCACCACAGCAAAAACCAAGTATATGAGTCCCTATGTCACCCCTCAGATTTACCCCCCCACCTTCAACACTTCTGCCAGGATTCTGAAACCCTGTGCAGGAGGAGAAAAGCAAGAGAATAAGAGAGAGAAGAGAGAACAAGAGAGAACAAGAGGAAGCCATTTCATCCCCCTCACTAAGCCACCACTAATTTGGGGCCTGAGTGGAGAGGGCACTTGTGCACAGGCCTGCTGAAAGCTCTCCTGGGAAAGAGAACCAGTGGATTTGATCAAAAATGCTGCACTCTCTCCTAGAGAGGCTTCACTGTGTGTGTGTGTGTGTGTGTGTGTGTGTGTGTGTGTGTGTGTGTGTATACGTACACACGTGTGTTCTGTCGCTCAGCAGCAAAGACCTTTAATCTTCACCTATTCTAAGACTCTTTTCTTAAGAGAGGAACAAGAAAAATAACCATCATTGCCGTTCCATCTTCACCAAAACAACTTGATAAGAGAGAAGGAAGGAATGCAGGGGGGTAGGGGTGGTTCTCTAGCACTCAACTCACTGTAGAAAGGGAGCTTATGAGTATTTATGGGAACTGAATAAACCACAGAGCCAGGATTGAAAGTAAGCCTTGGTTACCTGCAGGTATCAATATGTGACTGATCTCTTGATTCTCACTCACATGAAACGAAAATGAGTCATTAGAGTGATAAGAATGGAAAAATTATTTAAAGAAGTCCAAAATTCCTCAAATACCATCTGACATCCACCACAGTAAATCTTTACATTATATTTATTATGTGTTTATATATACACACACACACACACACACACACACACACACACCTTCCCTCTATATCTTTCATTTAGATTTTCTACAGTCAATAATCAATGATGGAGTGACCTGTAGTCTGATTGTTAGGACTGGAGAGTTTCACAGCTCCAAATGTGAGGGTGTGTTTATTAAGGGAGGATTAGCAGTCAGCTGGCCGTGCTGTGAGCACACTGGAGCTTTTCTATGGGGTCAAATACATGGTTGTTTCTCTGAGAACAGCACAGTACCCTACTGAAAGTGCATTAGCCCACAGCAGGTTTATTCTTTATCAGAGGGAGTGAGGGGGGGGGAAGAGAGAGAGAGAGAGAGAGAGAGAGAGAGAGAGAGAGAGAGAGTGTGTGTGTGTGTGTGTGGGGGGGGGGCAGATGGGGAGAGAGAACTTCATAAGTCAGCACTCCTGACACCCCAGCCAGAGTGCAAATGAGTTCAAAGGCTGCCTATGGATATCTGAGAAAGAAAATGAGGAAGGGGTGGGGGGCAGGGCCACAGAGTAATGAAGGAGGTGAGAAGAAGAGGAGGAACACGGAGAACAAGGAAGCGCACGGAGGAGGAACACGGAGAACAAGGAAGCGCACGGAGGAGGAACACGGAGAACAAGGAAGCGCACGGACGAGCAATGAGGGCAAAAAGGGAAAACCAGGGAGGCAGCAAAGAAGCAGATGGAGAAACAGTGGGACACAGGAGAACATGAAGCAGAAGGTCTATGAGGTAGAAGATGTAGCCCATCGTCCACTTCACTGTACAGTAACACACACACACTTTGGAAAAAGCACAGTAGAAATAGTTTATTGGTGGAATGGGTCATCGAATGGCACTTTAAAGACGTGCAAGCAAACGCGTGGGCACACGCACACGCGCGCACACACCCCCTGATCCCAAGTGAGCAGAGGGCACGTGTGTGTGTGTGTTTCTATAGCAGGAAGACCACAGGGCAAAAATGGAGTCAGTGAGATCTGTGGTTACAGTACAGAGCTGAGGCAGCACAATCTCTCCTTCACACACACATACGTGTCTCAACTTTCCCTGTTGGCCTTTCCAACAGCCTGACACCATGTAGGAACATTTACTTGCGACTGCACTGCATTCTGTCCCCTTTCCCTGGGCAGGAACCGCTGTTGTCACGGTGCACTGCACAACTGACACTCAACTGCCCACTTGTGTTGGGACTCCAGATTAAGGACCCCTGGTTAAGACTGCAGTACAGCTGCTGATCAAAAAGTATTTTTCCATCATTTGAATCAGATCCAAATACCTCCCATTTCCATAACAGCAGTAATAGGTGATCACAACAGGAATAATTCAAGCCAAATATGTACCAAAGGAAGGGCCAAAGGAGAACCAAACAACTTTGCCTTACCCATCAGCATGATATACTGCCTGCTGGCTAATTAAGCTCGGTTTACTGATAAATTATTTTCTGCATTTTATCAACAGTATGTTTCCTGGCCAGTAGACTTGGATCTTTATTGTCTGTTACTCGTTTCAGGAAACCCAGCACTTGTTATTTTTTAATAGACTAAGCTAAAAGCTACATGTAATAATAATAATAATAATAATAATAATAATAATAATTACTTGGGACTTACAGTGGAGAAATAGCCAACAGCATTTAACTGAAATTCTTCAAAGTTTCAGGTTTAGTTCAGTTCCAGGACACTCATTCACCACAAGAGTGGACGTTTTATATCAAACCTGTTTATTGAGTCATTAAGAGACGTACACGTTCAGGAGCAGTGTGTTACGTGGTGCGGCTCTCTGGGTACAGAGAGAGAAACCCTGCAGACACCCATGAAGTATGGAGGAGAACTGAGAGATGAGGTGGCAGTTAATGTTCAGACCACGCCTCCTGTACCTTCATGAACATTCCAGTTCTGCTTCTTCTAATCAGAGGCCCAAACCCAGGTAGGAGCATTTTCATCAGATCATCACAGTGAGCCATAATCCAACAGCAAGAAGAGATCCCACGGTTCAGTTCCAGCAGAGCCCAACATGCACACTGTTCTTGCAGCTCCACTCCGTGAGCATCGCCCCCCACATACTTTTTCCAACACCACCAAGACAGCAAGCAGTGTCAAGGCCAGACACACTGTACAGTTAGTCAAGTCTCAAAGTTTAATATTGGTTTTAATTTACAAACATCTCCCCGCCTCTCTCTGAGTACTCTCTAGTGCTTGGCAGACTCTGCCACTATTTGGCATTCAGCCATGAACTACTGTCCACAACGGTCCTCCACAGATTTGCGTTCACCGCCAAACAGCTGCCCAAAAAAAAAATACTAGCCAAGCTTCTGAAACGTCCTCAATGAAGGCATCGCCTTGAACAGCTCAGAGAGCCCTGATCCCCACCCCTGAAGCAGGCCGTTACAAAAATCAAAATGAACAAAAAAACAAAAATCCATCTTTTAAAAAAAGGCAGGTCCTAATCTACATATACCGAGAATTGAGGACATAGAAACCCATCACAAGTGTACCAGGACAAGGAAATATATATATACATATAATCATATATTTATAAAATGTTTTTATTACTCCATATATACACTTTTCACAAAGTCGTCCAGAGAGTCAGGAGCTAAAAATGAAGCGCTGCTTCATGTTGCATCGCAGGTCAAAACAAAGAGAAGAAATGAGAAGGTAAATGAAGAAAGGAAGGAGGCGTACGCTCAGAGAACCTCGGAGAACCTCAGAATCAAGCCGAGAAGCTACAGGCAGCACTACTTCAGTGCCGTCTGAGAGAGGTCCTCAGATATGCTGACTGCTACAAAACGTCCTGGAGTCCACAAAGTCCTGGAGCAAACTGCTCCACAGTTTCAGTTCAGAAGAGGAAAAATAATTGTTACTTTTTCCAGAGTTGACAAATTTAAGCCCAATACTGTTTCCTGTGTTTGGAGGAGGGGTCAGGCCTGCGTTTCCACTCCAACTGAAGCCCAAAGAGAAGGTCCAGTCCAAGGTCTTTGGATCCAGTCGATCAATCCTAAATCTAATAGATTACTTCATAAACTGTGGCCTTCTTGTCACCAGATCCTGTCACAATGTATTTGTCATCGGCAGAAATGTCACAGCTCAGGACAGATGAGGACTCCTTCGACTGCAGAGAAAAATGAGGAGGGGAGAAGAAAAAAAAAAAGAAAAACTTAGCCATGTTAGAACTACCATCGCCATGGGAACTGCTTCCAGGTCTCAGCAGGTGGACTGTCGATAGGCCACACCGTCTACGTCAGATACGAGTTTCTGTTCTGTTAGCTACACTGCAAATAATCCCAATTACAATCATTTTGTTGGTCGATTACAGAAACTTAAGACTGCTGTTTTAGGAAGCTGAGAGACACGCGAGATTCAACCCAAATCTTAGCTGGATCTCATCTCACATCTTTCTTTTTATTCACTTCCTGTCACCAGGTTGAAAGCATTCACATGAGCCTGCATGGCTGCCTCTACTGAAGACATCAATCACAGCCAATCATGGTGGTGGGGGTTCCATCCATACCTGGAAAATGCTGGCTCCGTAGGGAGTCCTCCAGGCGTTCAGCAGGTTGTCCTTTCCTGTGCTCACGAACCATTTACCTTTACAGAAGAGACACAAAGAGGATGTTGGAGTGTAGAACTGGAGGACAGACAGGCACAGCCCCACACAGCTCCACCCAGCACCACCCTCAACAAATAAAATAAACAGTTCTGTGGGCGACTAGGTGATGGTAGCACTCAGAGGCAACCAGCAGCCTGTTTGACCGTGTGTGTGTGTGTTTCATGCATGCAGGTGAAGTGCAAAGCAACAAAGATCCACACAGCAACATTTGATTACCAGGATGCGTTTGACTTGGACGTTTCACCTAATCACATGAATCACCTCAGTTCAAAATATGAACTGTTCAGTCTGAGATGCCTGAGGTGTTGTACAGAACCCCAGCACGCCTTACCGCAGTAGGCAAACTTGAGCGAGAGCACACAGCTCTCATGCAGGTGCAGCTGGTACTTGTCAGGCTTGGTGTGGTGGAGAACCTCCACGTTGCTGCTCTCCATGCCCACCGCCAGCCACTCGCCCGTCGGGCAGTAGCCCAGAGAGAAGATCTGCGACGACGACAACAACAGGTGGTTATCCTCACCGCCCCCAACAGCAAACCCGCAAAATGTGCATGTGCGCGTCCTTCCTACCTGTGAGGTGAAGTCGTGCTGCTGGAGCTGCCGGCCCTCTCTCAGGTCCCAGGACCGCACCGTGTTGTCCAGCCCCCCCGTCCACAGCTTGGTGCCATCGTGAGAGATGTCGATACAGCTGGCTCCATCTGTGTGGCCCTGGAACTGCCTGCAGGGCCGGCAGAGAAAACACAACCTTATGCAAGTCCCTTCCGGCTGTGGACTGTGCTCCACCCGGCATGTCGTTACTCCATCCACTGCCTCGCAGACTCTGCTCTCCTTCCCTAGGGAGGAGTTCTGCTATGATAAAACTGGCCTCTCCCTTGTCTACTAAGCTGTGGACGCACTCATGGTGATCTTACAACGTGCATTTTTCTAACCGCCTCCAAAAAAGGTCCCGAGATGCTACGGTTACATCGGTGTGTAGAACCGTGGTAGAGTCAGAGTGCATCAGGAGCGTCTATCAGAGTCTCCAGCTCCCACCTGACGAGCGTCTGGTTGTGCAGGTCCCAGACGGCGATGTTTCCGTCGCTGCAGCAGGAGAAGCAGACCTTGGCGTCGGGGCTGATGGCGAGGGCGTAGCAGGCGGGCGCTGAGGACGTGAGCTCGGCCTTGATGCGGGGCGTCTGTGAGGCCAGGTCCCAGATGGTCAGAGTGCTCGCCTCCCCGCCCACGATCAGCGTGCGCCCGTCAGGAAGCAACTTACACGAGCGGATGTAATTATCCCTGTTCTAAAGACACAAAGACAGAGACAGAGAGAGAGGGAGAGAGAGGGACGATGAGAACAGTATGAAGAGAAAACAGAAAAAGAATTGCTAGTCTCCAAAGAAGCAATTGTTCAAGTCCCCTGAGGAAATGTTTCTTGTTCAATTTTCCAACAATAGCTTGTAATTTAATATCATTTTCTCCTCCGTCTATTGTACTACGTCCCTTCCTCCACTACCCAAAGAGCCGCTGCTTCCGCGGAGGTGTGACCAATTTGGCGTGGTTCAGGGAGCCGGCGGCCTGGGTTCCTCCGTCCTCCCCAGTGAAACCCCCCCCCCCCCCCGTGGGCGCCTCCATTACGAAGGTTAATGGAGGCAGATAAGAGACTGCAGAAGAGTGTATGTAGCCGGGGCGGGGCGGGGGGCTTTTAAAGGTTTCCAGTTGCAGGGCCAGAGAGGATGCAGCACATTTTCAGATTAACGGTGGGCGGCTGGATCTCTTGCTGGGACAGATCGATAACTGGGGGCTTTCAGGCAAATTAAATCACTTTATGATGGCCACTGAACAGCTCATCAAATCCACACTGTGCAGTCATGGCTGTGGACAAACAGGAGACTTTAACACAAGGAGCCCTGTCCACCGAGGGGCGAGAATGGGGCAGATAACAGTCAATTAAACTGAAGGACTGCATCAAAATTATTATTCATCCATCTCAAAGAATTCCTCCACCCTCATATTTCAAAACAACTAAGAAAACAGACAAAAAAAAGAAAGCAAGGATGGATGGATGAACTGATGGATGTGATCCAAGTGCAGTGTGGTGGTGTCCTGTTTAAGTGGCCACGTGTGGCACTGCAAGGTTCAAGGCTCCGCCCACCATTCATGCCCCACCCACCCCATGGCCACGCCCTCCTCACCAGGCAGTCCAGCTGGGACACGGGGCTCTTGCTGCCCGGTTGGCTGATGTCCCATATCTTCACGCAGCCTTTGCCCCCGGTGTAGACGTGGCGGGTGGGGTTGCTGATGGTGACGGCGCACACCACCTCGCCGTGGCTCAGGGTGTTGATCTGGCGGGCGTGGCGCGGGATCCCGGGGCCAATCAGAGCGTCTGGGGGAAAAGGCACGGGCTGCATTTGCCCGTCCGCGCTGACGTGGAAGGAGTAGGCCCTGACAGAAAACAACAAAATACCCTCCTTCGTTATTTATCCAGCAGCCCACAGCATGACTGCTGATTTAATTAGCCCACTTCAGTCAATTAGAGCCACGAATAAGTGGTCTAAAACAGAGCAGTGGTTATTAAGAGCAGGGAAAAGTCACCGCTCCAGCAGGGAGTGTTTATAAACAGTTCAGGGAGGGGAGCGTCATCTCTGCGGAACACTTACGGTTTTCCCCCGGAGATGGAGGTCAGGCTTGCGGGGAGGCCAGGAGGTCTCATGTGAGGGTGCTCAAAGCCCGCCTAGCAAAAACGGCACAGGAAACCGAGTTTTCAAAAGCACATCGGCGCGCACACGAGCCCTGGATACCGACCGCCTAGGCGACGCAATTTTCCATTCGGTTCAAGCCGGATACGTCGGCAGAGAGAGGCCCACTTACGATGGGTGTGCGGCCGTAGGCGGCGGCGGCCGCCGCGCTCATCTGGGGCGAGATGTGCAGGCCGGCGTAGACCCCGGGGCTGGTCAGGGAGCCATTCATCTCGTGGTGACCCATCATGGCGAAGGGCGTCGGGTAGGAGCCGGCGATGGAGAGGGGCGTGCGCAGCGCGGGGGCGGCTACGGACACACGAAGCCCCAATCGCAAATCAGCACCGGCTGAGGGTAGGCCACGGGGGGCGGGGTCAGGGTGGGCCACGCCCACCCCGACCAACCCCGCCGGCACCGAAGCCTAGCGACTAGCATACCGCGCATGTCCTGAGAAAGCTACTCCCAGCTGTCGGGATTCAAAGATAATCTCCTGGAAGAGGCTCACGTATTCCTATTTTCATATTAGACAGTCTGGATCTAAGGTGGCTTTAATCTACTTATGTGGTGTATTAGGAGCTAGCAGCTGGGAGTACGATGGTTCTCCGGAGCTTTTGGAGGGCCGCGTGGCCGATTTCGCACCACTCACCCAGAGCCTCCATGGGGGGTTTGCCCAGGATGGGCCGCAGGCTTGGCGTTGTGCTGGTGCCAGGGGTGGGCGCGTCGTTCCGCGGGGTGGGCGTGTTGGACTTGAGACCAGGCGTGGATGACTTGTCATTCTGTGCATGTGTGTAAGAAAGGCAGAGAGAATGAAGTTTAGGGGGGGGGGGTGGCGACTGAGAACGTAAAGGCAGCATCAATGCAGAAGATGTGAGTGCCGGCTGAACTTAATCCAATCCAATTCTGACAAACCTGCTACTCCAATGAAGCTATAAACCCTTCTATTTATCCCAAAACCCATTACTGCTACAATGGAGATGAGGCTCATTTTATCCCAGCCCCTGCTCTCCCCTTTAATCTGTCTGCTGAGGCGGAAGAGTTAGAACGGGTAAAACGCAGCAAGTTATTAGTGCAGAAGACATGGCTGATCCTGCTATGGGAATGCATTATCCACGACTTTTACAGATGTATTTAAAGGCAGGCCTAGAGAAACAGACATTCACTCCTAAACCATTAGGGGGGGGGAGGCAGGGAGGAAAGAAAGAATAAATGAGAGAAAGGCGAAGTGAGAGTGAGGAAGGACTCATTGGCTGGACTGCGATGGCTCTTCCCATAATTCTGCTGTGGGACCCAGGAGGTTCAGCGGTGAGGTGCCCTTACATGTCCGTGCTCCTTAGTTTTGGAGGAAGGTGTGCTGCCAGAGGAGGCCACAGAGGCGGGACTATTTGGCGTGTCCTTCTTTGGGGGGCGGGGCTTGTCAATGCCGTTTTCTGGTGGGGAGTGGGCGGGGCTTGCACGCGGTGTGGCGGGGTCCTACGACAGCAAGGAGGTACTCCAGTTAGCAACTTCATTAGTGATGCTGAAACACTGCACTGGTTTTAGTGGAAATGACAGAACACTGCTGGGATCCCCCCCCCCCCCCAACGGGAAAGAACCTCACCTCATTCGAAACATCGACCACAAGATCGTCACTTTTGTCTCCATCGCTATCCTGTACAAAAATAAAGAATTAAAACAAAAGATCCAGTGAGTCTGGGGCACAGGGTCTGTGTCTGTGTGTGTGTCTGTGTGTGTGTCTGTGTGTGTGTCTGTGTGTGTGTCTGTGTGTAACCTGCTACACACACTCACATATCTGCTCATACTATCCTTCTCCTCCATCTTGCGCTTCTTGGAGTCCAGGCTGTAGTCGGAGGAGCCGCGGTGCTTCTCACTGCCGGTACGGAGGCTGTCCGACGGAGAGATGGAATTGTTCTAAAACGGAAAAAAAAAAAAAAAAAAAACAACGATCGGATGACATCACTCCATCACTTCCTGCTCAGTTTGTGGGGAGATGGAGAGCCATCGCCCTCATCCTGTCACCATGACGACAAACCCCACCCAGCTAGACAGAAATATGCTCTATTTAAGTTATTTTGTTATCAAAATCGAGTTTTATTTGTTATTTATAGCTGGGTAATATGGCTTGCAACAAAAGTATTAATTCGAGACATATTTCAAAAACTGCTCCAGTCAGAATGACAGGTACTTTGCAGCTGTTTGCTCTGAAATGGATGGAAGATGGAAACCAGCAGCGTAAGAGAGAAAGAAGAAAACAGATCGGAGGGAAAAGGGAAGAAACAAAAGTAGCTCTCATCAGTCCAAATCCACAAACTTCACAAAGCCAGAAGAGGCCTATTCATTCCAATCAGACGCCTCTCAAGCCCCAAACAGGACCAACACAATGTGCTAGATCTAGCCAAGCCATGCCCTGTCCAACCACTTGCCCTACACTAAACACACAAGAACACGCTGGCTGTGCAACAGAGCAGACACAGTTAAACAGTCCAAAGACGGGGGTTGTTTCCCAGTGCGCCCCCCACTTCATCACCCCCCCCCCCCTCCCCATCACTAAAAGAGACAACAAATAGCTTCAGGAACACATGAGCAGTGCACTAGTCCTGAACAAGGGCTCTTTATTTGGGAGCAGCCAGGCTTAGACCGTGTGTGTGTGTGTGTGTGTGAGAGACCATGTAATGGCCAGTGATTGCTGTAGCATGCTCGAGCTTCCCCTGCCTCTGCCCCCAGGCCTGTTGGGCTGCCCGGCTACCAGCAGCTGTATACCAAGTTCTCCACGGTCACTGGTGGCCAGAAGCCCTGCAGCAGCGCCCGTCCCCCCCGGACACGGAGGTGTGAGGCTGCACCCTCCACCCACTACACGGCTGGCTGGTTTCCAGCAAGGCAAGACAAAATGCTTCCTCTACAGAGAGGTCCCTACAATCAAACAAGACAAAAAAAAAAACGCCCAAAGATTTTCGCTGGTACCTGGAACCTCCTCCTCTGAGGGCTCCTAGACACGCCTCCCTGCAGGGAGGAGGTGCCAGTGAGGAGGAGATCCATTTGTGGAGTGCTCTCTGGGCACTTTCTCAACATAATCCAACGCTGAGAGCTTCTCTCCGGCTTCCCCTGCAGCACAGGGCACAGAAACCTCCCAGTTCATGGCAAAGTGAAAAGGAAACTAAGCTGAGAAGTGAGATGAAGTGGCGGCCTGGGCAGACGGCCCACAGTGCTGTGTGTGTGTGTGTATGGCCTGACCTTTTAAAGAGATGCTTAGCGTGACTCATTAAACAGAGACACCACTATGCTATCAGATGACCTGGGACAACAGCAGCGCGCACGCGCGCAAACACACACACACACACACACACACACACACACACACACACACACACACACACACACACACACACACACA
>JAOXYF010000020.1:8046040-8059045 GCA_028565775.1 Sternarchorhynchus goeldii | reverse complement strand
TCTCTCTCTCTCTCTCTCTCTCTCTCTCTCTCTCTCTCTCTCTCTCTCTCTCTCTCTCTCTCTCGCTCTCTCTCTCTTTCATTGGCATCAGCTACAGCTCATCAAACCTTCTCATTCAGGGGAAGCAGCCAAGTGGAGTGTGACAAATCTCCATTTCCCGTGAGCGTAGCAGCTCGTAAGGCCCCTGTAAAATTAGAGCTCCATCTCCGTGCTCCCTAATGCTAATTCCATTTATTGCAAATTAATAAGTGTTTTTTTCTGCCCTCCTCCTCCTCGTCCTCCTCCTCCTCCTCTCCCTGTACTACTTCCTTCCGTCCTTTCCTTGACTAAATGCATTACTAAAGCGACATCAGCTCATGCACTTGTAATGAACCATTGTTAAGATAATCCCAAGATGCTTGTTTTATTGTTTATGGAATAAACAGTTGATTATCAGCTGTGGAAGGAAAAACCTCCACACTGCTGAACCGCAGGCAGGATCCGACCTGCACCCCTCCGCTTTGTTGTTGCCCTCACTGCTGCTGAGGTTTGATCAGGACTGTTACGTCCTCCCCCCTCTGCTGTTTGATCAGGACTGTTACGTCCTCCCCCCTCTGCTGTTTGTTATTGTCACCATCATTACAGCGTCCTGCTTGACTAGAAAACCACTCTTGCTAATTAGGTGATTAATTACCAAAGTAACCCAGAGTGTGTTAAAGCAGCTCAGGTGCTTTGAGTGACAAGTGCTGCATATTCATAAGCAGATTTACAGGAACAGGCTCCTTAATGCAGTGCACTCTCCTACCCAACACGCTGCCCTCACCCAACACGCTCCCCTACTCAACACGCTCTCCTACTCAACACTCTCCCCTTACCCAACACCCAAGTCATTATGCACAATGCTAGTTCAACTCTGTCTAGTCCTCATGTAAGACTTTTGGCTTCAGAGTCTCTGGGCATTGAGAAAAGCTCCATTTAATCTGGCATTTGACATGCTTTAACTCTGCATACCTGTAAGGCTCCACAACCACTCCCACCCTCACCCTCACCCGCCTCCTGCCCTCTAGGGCGGAAGACTGCCTGCCCTGCTCTCAGCTGCTGGGACAGTTTAATGATGGTCATCATCTCTCTGCCTGCTGATGGTAGGAGGGAGAAAGGTGTGATGCTCCTCCCTCTCTCAGATATACATCACATAAGCAGGACCTTTACTGCTACCACGGCAACAAGAATCAATAGAGCAGGATACTAAGAGGAGGGGGAGTCAATATCATCATATCTCTCTCTCTCTCTCAATATCATTTTTCTCCATCACAGACAGCTACATTGTTAGTAACTGCCATCATTAAGCATGCATTACCAGTCTGTCACAGGAGCACAGAGTGAGAGCTTCGTGTTTAATGAATATGGGTGTGCGCTCCCTTTCCCTCTTAACTCAGCCCTGTTTCATTTCACTGCTTTCTACCTCACTGACTCCATGAAGGTTGGGCTGAATGAAGCGAACAGACCTCTCAATCCCCTGGAAACCATACTTAACCGAGAACTGCTGATTGAGGAGTGTGTGTGCTTCAACATTATAAGCAAAGAAAGCACATTTCTCATGATAGCAAATGTTAGTTTGAAATATTAATGATACTGATATCAAAATACTCATCATGCTTACATTTTACAGTGGTCTTACAATGCTCTGTTATTTAATTATTACTCTGAACATTTTCTGCTGTGTTTAGTTCTGTTATTGACAGCTATGGAAACCATAATAAATATCAGTGATGTGTGTCTATCATGAGATCACAAAGGCCTTTCACTCGCTTCACAATGCAGTCAAGCAGAAGGTTCAAAATCTGCTGTGTAACTTCTATAATGGCTTAGAATTAGTTATAGAATTGACTTAAATCACTACTAGTCACTGAATGGATCAGACCATCAGACCAAGTCCTGATATGCTCATAGAATCAAAAGCTGCTAGATTTCTTTGATCCACAGACACAACTGGAGCCAACTCCCAACTGAACCTTGAGGTGCCCCGAAATTTTAAATCAAGATTAAAAATGTTTGTACTGCACACTCTCCAGAGCTTCTGCAGCTCATCTCCTGCTACTTTATTCTCAAATTTTATTATTGCACTTTAGTCCTTTAATGCATTTTCCACTTAATTTTTATATTTTGTAATGTTCTATTTTCAAGTTAAATCAACTATTTCATTTTATTTTATTTTCCATTTAAATAGTTTGAAATGCAACTTTCCCTTTTCTTGTTTTTTTGCTAAACCCATCCATTGATGATTATCTGTAACAATGTGTAACAATGGAATTACTGAATTCTTCTGTATCTGTGTAAAGCACTTTGAACGACCCACTGTGCATAATAAGAACTGTACAGACAAACCTGCCCTACCTAACCCTCACTAACACAGTCCCTGCCAGGCACGACTCCGTTAGAACGTTGTGTTTAGACCACTACCACTTAATACAGGTCCAACTGCACTGACCTGAGGCCTGTTTTGAGCTGCAACGCTGATGCTCGCACAGATAGAGATCAGCGCTCTTATACTGCTCTTTGAACAGCAATAAAGATGTTGCTGTGCTCTGATGTCCTGATAAATGTTGTATGAACACCACAAAGCCATTCCCATCACGATGGTTTAGGTGTAGTGAAGTAAACTACTAAAACATGTATTTGTAGTAAAACTAACTGTATTGCAAGAGCATTTCAGCAGCATAAATAAGGTCTTGTTTCAGTAAGATATAAGAAAGACAATAACCCAAAAAACTATACAGTAAAAGGAAATCTTTTGATGATGAAAAATCCCTTTAATTGCAAATGTCATTACTACTGAAGGCAATAAACCCATTAAGTGAGAGCTGTACTTCCCTGTAAACTCTTTTCCAAAGAGAATGGCCACTCGGAATTCTTTGCTCTTTGGAATTCTTTGTTACCTGGCAACTGTCATAGTAACATCAGGTGTCAGAGTTGATGCTTTAATTATTCAACAGGAGTTTTATGCACAAATATTCCAGCTTGCCAAGCCATTTGCTGAGAATTCCCTCAGGGGCTTTGCCTGTTATCAAAGATGGGGATTATATATTCATAACACAGGATATTGCCTCTAGTTTGGTTATAGCCTTTATCCATTCCAGGGGTATTTTGTCAGACGTCTTCCAAACTGTCCACTCTTTCTTGCCTCAGGCAGAAAAACACACACCTAGAACAGGTAAATTGAAAGAGCGTTTTTTCCATTATTTCCAGGTTTCAGACACAACCAGTCAATTTCTGTGTCTGTGTGCGCGCGTGTGTGTGTGTGTGTGTGATTTGACTACAGAATGAGAAAAGTCAGTAGAAGACAACCCCTATTCATCCATTCAATTCTCCTGAAGACTCTGCTAGAGGGTTTTTGCTCTTCCTAGATGTGTGTGTGCTTCCACTTTCAAGGGCAGTAGGTAAAGTATCAGGGCGTCACAAATTTCATTGCGATTGTAGTGCCTTGCTAAAATAGTACTAAAATTGGACTAAATACAGAGCAACTGTAGATTATGACTAGTTTTGATGTTAACCTCCTCCTAAAGAGAGACCATATATTAAAAATAAAAGAAAAACGGATTACAGAAGCATTTTCCCTCGATGAGCTTCTTCACACAGCCTTGCATCATTGTTCCTCCATGTTCCACTGTCTCACTCCAAAAGGCATAAAGTCGGATTGGGATTCCCAGAAACCAATGAGGTAAAGCCTGGGTGGCAGTAACACCAAACGACATGGCCTCGGAGAGATTCCAGCCCTCCTGAAGACGTTAACCTCCAAACGTCACACCTGATAAAGTCTTGGGTGCGTTTTGACGCTTTGGGAAAAGCATTTAGTACAATATACTTAGTGAATTTAATGAGGCAAAAAAAAGACATTTAACCGTACAATGGAAGCCCTGTGGCTGCTGATCTAGAACTGGGTTTATATGCTGATACTGCCAACGGAGCAGAACAGTGATGGGTTCTTGGGACTGGGAACAGCTGGACACACATCCCTTGATAGAATGAGACATGATAGTCATGCCATAATACTTTGTGGACAAGTGGCTGCCCTCCAGAAAAACACGTGTCTGTATTTACAGGGGTCACAGTGTCCAGTGTCTCGCCTTCAGAGTGACTGTAACAAAATCGTCCCGCCAGGGCTCTGACGGATCAATCAGCCCAGGTCAGACGGAGAGGTCAGGCGCTGAAAGACAGAGTCTAACCCAGCTGTGGCTACAAAGGAAAATCTTAGACGGACAAAAGCACTCGGAGCTGTAATGCTTCAGGTTCTCAGTGCCAGCCACTAAACCCCAAGGGCACAACGCCTGGCCACCAGCTGAGAGCACGGTGTAGATTAGTGCCAGCACCCAGAGTCTGGCCCTCTGGACCAGAGTGGTGAGAATACAGCCAGCTCTGGCAGATCCACCCAGAGCCCCTCACCTCAGCCGGTGTTTCAGAGTCATAGTCGAACATGCCTTCATCCTAATGAGGTTCAGAATTCATGTTATGTACAAAGGAAATCTCCATATACAGGAGTCTTTTGGGCAAAGTTGTTTAAAAATTCACATAACCAAACAATTGACCTATTTGTTTATTTATTTAATAATGACAAAGGCATGGCTGTTACATTGTTACAGATCTCACCATGACTTTTCCTTTTAAAGGTGCAATGGTGCATTTGTATAAGTTACATTAACACTCTATTTAGTCAGTAAAACAGTGTCTGAGTCTTTCTACAGATGACTCATATAAAATACACGCTCTGGGTCCACCTTCCTGTCTGGAGTTCCACTGCCCCGTCGTGATGCCCCACTTCCGCCAGACGCAGCGTTTCCAAGGTCACGCAGCGTTTCCAAGGTCGGGCAGAGTACTGAACTGAGCTCATGGATTCTTGGCAACATTCTGACATCCTGGTTATGCTGAAACTCATCTAAGATAGAGATGTACTTGACCTCCGTCACCACTGAGCCCAGCTGGAGGGCCTGGTAACTGAAGTGCCACGTTGGTGTGCTGATATACTCCGAGAGAACAGTGCCACTTCACGCTGGTTCACTGAAAACATACAGTAAAACAGTTTTACTGTTTTACATTAACACACACACACACACACACACCTTTATAACCATTTATAATGTAAGAACCATCTTAGGTAATTGTGATTACAATGGAATGAAAAATGAACAGCTCCACGCCCCCAACAGCATGGGTAACACACACTCCCTCCACCAGCCACACATGCGGAGGGAACACCGTTTTACAGTCTCTATTCCAAACACATGCACACATTATAATGCCATTGTGTGCAAAGTGCTGTAAATGTAGGCCTGTGATCAGTGGACCCATTCAGTCTGGTATCCCAGATTAGCAGCGTGGTTACAGCTATTCAGCCCCGGACCAGCAAACACAAGCAGTTCAGGCAGACTTATCCATGATTATAGCGGAGAACCCAAAGCCTGGTTTTGCTCTCATCTATGTGTACTCATCCTCATTAAGATGAAAACGTCCTCAACCAGCCTGGCTGTAGACCACCTCGCAGGTCCTCAACCAGCCTGGCTGTAGACCACCTCGCAAGTCTCAGGCCCAGTGGGATGTCCTTCAGGATCCCCCAGTACTTCGGTTCTTTTCTGTAACTGAGCTTAACGGGACCATGGAGATTGTTTGGCAGCTCTCTGCTTTTGCTATGCGCTCGTAGCCCAGCTGTTTCTGATTAAAGGGGGGGGGGGTGTAACGTGTTAAATCGCATTATGCAAAACCATGGCTGCGAAGAGGCAGCAAACAAGAGAGGAGTCGTTGAGTTTTATGAGTTGCAATAATGTTTATGCGGTGTAGTGATGCCGCAGAGCTCCGCCCCACGTTAACGCAAGAGTTATCTGTTGTGGGTGGAGCCAAAGCTCCATTAGCTGGCAGTCCTCAGCTGAAGGGTCATTCCTGGGCGTTTGTGCACAGCTTCACAGATGAGTTTGTTTTATGAGGATCCTTGGCGTGTGCCAGGGTACAAACAGCCCATCCACACATTAGATCTGATCGTAGCCAGAGTTTGATTAAGAAGGTGATTTTGCTGCTCCCTAATGAGGGTTAATGAGAATTACAACCCACTGAATGCTAGCTCAGAGGAAGCCTTTGATACGCATACACACACTTAAAAAATCAAATGGGGCAGAGCCTTACTTAAATTGAGGCAAATTTAAACTTAGTTTTGCGGTCTTTGCCTGAACAGGAAGAACTAGATCCTTCCCATCTTGGCTAGAACTAAATGCTCCATTTATCATCCAGGACCGAACTGGACCGAACTGGAGCCCAGTGCGCAGAGTTATGCAGAGATGGCATCCGACATTACACTGTTGAACCTTAAAACAGACACCACAGATGACAGTAAAACACATAAAAACAATCATTCCTTCAAACAGATTTACTGCATTTAGCTGACGGCCAGGCCCAGAGCGACTTACTGAAGCTCTGTAATAGTCTCCATCAAAAACACACATCTTCATGCGACAGGCCAGTGCTCAGAATACTATTGGGCGAGATTCACCTCAGTGGAAGGTGAATCTTCAGTCTTCACCAGTGACTCAGCTGTGGGGACAGTCAGTGGAAGTTCATTCCACCATCTGGGTGCCCAGACAGTAGGTTCTTGATGCATATATCTTTTGTGTCTTGAGAGATGGTGATTCAAGTCAAACAGGACTAGAGTTTGATTAGTGCCTTAAAGTACATGGGAGCTGGTCCAGTTATTGATTTTAATGCATCAAATAACATTCAACTCCCAAATATGGTTCAGAGTTCTCTTAAAAAAAACCAGCACACCCCCCCACACACCCAAACATACACACATTGACCAAAAGTTCAAGAGAGGACAAATCAGGTTATTAGGAGAAAATACAAATGACCTAAACCCACAAACTCGCTGTTTAGCTTACATTCTTATCCCCTAAAGTGCACAACAGTAGTGTTGCAGCTGGAGGGAGAGAAACGATGCAAGAGGGAGAAAAGCTACTCTGCGCGCAAAACGAACAGCCTGGCGCTCTCACTGGGTTAGAGACACGACGGTCAGCCCTGCTGCTGTCACACACACTTGGCACGCTCACTTGACTAGAACAGCACTGAGACATTCATGCTACAGCTCATAAAAAGCTGGGGGGAGGGGAGAGGTTTAAAATGGCAGGGAGCACAAGAGTAAAAAAAATGAAGAGAACAGAAGTGTTGGTGAAGACTGATGCGCTGGTGCTGCTGTACAAACGGACCCTTTCTGAGGCCGAGTGGAAAGGTGCACTGGAAACCCATGCAGAAACTCATTTGCATTTTCAGTGTTTCTTATGTATTCTTAAATACGTGTTGTTTCCAGGGTTGTATTTTTATTAGGCGTTTCTGCTCATACCTGCTTGAATGAGCCGTTAAAGTCTCACTCCAGGATACTTTCTTAATTGGTCCTTCTATTATATTTTGGTCCTTGAAGATTTGTTGAAGTTAATATTTTATAGGCAACACTGGAGTTAATGAAGTGAGACACGAATTCAAAGGCTCACCAGCAGCAACCACTGTCAGCATTACATTAGGGAGACACTGCATCAGCAATATACTGTCAGAGAGGAGAGAGAGAGAGAGAGAGAGAGAGAGAGAGAAAGAGAAAGTGAGAGAGAGAGAGTGAGAGAGAGAGAGAGAGAGAGAGAAAGTGTGAGAGAGAGAAAGAGAAAGTGAGAGAAAGAGAGAGCGAGAGAGAGCGAGAGAGAGCGTGAGAGAGAGAGCACCCATCTGGGATCAGATAGTCTGGTCTTCAGAGATAGCCCTCTCTGCTGCTATAAAGAAAGCATGGCATTCTTTTGTCATTGCAAAATATTATCAGTGAGATGTGCACTCATAGTCTTCCATAGTTTAGCAGAAACACAGTGATTTACTCTTTGGTCCAACCTCAGTCTTCTGTAAAGAACCGAACAGTCTAGACAAACTTCCATTTACATTTTTTCATGAACCTTTTCCATGAGTTTCTCAAAACCATAAGTGTTTCACTAAAGCTCCACCACCAGCTTCAATTCCCAGCATTTATCACGCCATAAATTTTGACTAAAACACGGCCAAAAACACCTTTTCCTGTAAGGATGGGAAGGTGGGTGAAGAGTTGTCACGGCAGCCCCTTACTTCACGTCGTTAAAGCGCTTTCAAGGATTCATCAAACATGATTGAGAAAGAGCACAAAAAACTTATTTTAAACAGGACATGAAAAAACATTTACTGATATGGAGGACATTAGTGGAATAAAACAACCTGCGCTCGGTTCCACAGGCTTTTTATAGTACATCAAATGCACCATATTCTTTACTAAAGCGGGAGTGCTCAGTCTGTAAAAATGACCGACAGCTGATTCAGATGTGGCTAAAGTATCTGAGAAAAGTCAGTAATTATACTGTATTACACCACTTACCCATGTAAAATTACTCCCATCTGAACCGTGAGTGTTTCACGTGGAAGAAAGATGGAGTGACGCAGGAGAACTCAAGGTCTTCCTCTTTCTCTGACATGAACTAGTGGGGCTCCTAATAGATTTAGACACAACACTCTGTTTGCTCCTACAAGAACAGAGAGTTGACCATGTTCTCTTCCTGCTCTTATCAATAGATCCTCATTTACCCACTTTACTCTCTACTGCATAGAACAATATTGAGCACAGCACTTTGCGTATATACATCCATAACAGAACGATGGCTATAAAATAAGCCTCTCTCTCTCTCTCTCTCTCTCTCTCTCTCACACACACACACAGACACACACACACACACACTGATTTGTGTTTAATGGAGTCTCTAGAGTGCTTTGCTGGCTCTTGCCCTGCTCAATATTGCATGAGGCCACGCAAAGTAAATTCACCCTTTTGTTGTAGTAGGTAGATAAATAGAACACATCCTACCCACTGAATTATAGTACAATTAGATCAGCGACAGCACTGGCTTCAACAAGACCTCCTGCGTTCAGTCCAGAACTTCAGTATATTGACTTAATCACTTCAGTCAAGGAGACACAAACAACACAAGCGAAGAACAGAAGGAGCTTATTGGTCTTCTAAAATCACGACAACTTACAGATTGCTACGAGTAACGTACGTCACAGTCCACAAGGGACCGTCGGTAGATTTCCAACAGCACATTAACACAGGCACGGTCGCGGCTTCACGAGGTGAATAAGGGAATAAATTGAGATATAACTCAAGTCTTATTTCCCTTCGAGCGAACGCAAGTGTCAACCCTCCAGCTTCATTAGCTCTGATGGATTGAATTCAACTCCATATTCCTTGATATTTGATTGTTGCTTGAAAGCAGATGCAACAAGTACATAATTATCTTGGTAATTAAGCTGCCAAACACGCGCACCACCAGAGCACCTTTGAAACACGGAGTGTTCCATTCATTAGCATCTCTGTAAGCTTATTAATCATCTAACAGGCAATTAGCAAGATGTTACCGTTCGCGCCTGGTATGTAAATATATTCCTGGGTTAATTTCTCCCTCTGATAATAAAGAAAACATTATGAAAATTAGCTCTGTGACTATGTAAATGATCTGTGCCGTTAACTGTGGAACTGAGGTACTACACGGCTGAGAAACGGGACTCACAGTAGAGATACAAAAAGTGTCCGGCTGGAGGAAAAATTAGGCTCTTGGCCCTCTGCTCTCTTCAGTTGCACTTTACGGTCTGAGCAAACGGCCTACACCTGACTGCTCTGTACAGGAGGCCATGTCGCCAGGAGAGCTACTGAAAGGTAGAGATCAGTCTGTTTTGTCCTTAACAGCCACCTGTAATTAAAGTTTAACACAACTCTAACTCTCCGTCTCCAAATTAGCTGTATTATGCTCACGCTCGTGTTGGTCTTTCCTATTCTTTTTTTTCCTGATAGGCTCATGTTAAATTTCAAGGAGAAAGGCAAATAATACATTTACTGGGGTTTTCATAGTTCCACAGTCAACTCACTACACCCTTGGGATCTTCTGTTGAAGCAATGTCACTGAGGATATTAGTGTTACAGTGTTACTGTTTAGATCACCTTCCAACCAATGAAGATTGATGTTCCTGAGGGGAGATTAGAGGAGAGAAACATGCATCTTTTTTTCTTAATTGTGCTCATTTCTCTTTTTAATAAACACCCACTTATTTAGAAAACAACCTAGCTTATAATAATAAAACATCTATGTTGGTTTGTGCGTCTCTGATAGTCATTTAGACTTTTTACACCTTGTACCTGGACTGAAATTAACTGTATTCTGTTTACATTTTTAACTAAATGCCCCAGTGTAACCAGATGAGATCTGATATTATTTTCCCGGTACACCAACAACACACTATTTCCACACATTGTTTTACTTCCTGAAACTTATTATAAACATGGTTCCCCACAGTCTGTTACAAGTGTGTTATAGTTTGATTGGGCGCTCTGATAGGGCCAGGAGCTCCTGTGCAGAGCGGAAGTATTGGTAGAGAAATGAAACGTTTCCTTAAAAGTACTTTGTTTTTGCTAAAAGACGATCTTACAAATACTTTTTTGTAATGCTAATAATACAGATGGACTTCACATTATGTGAGCTAGCAAATTACTTATCTAGCTGTTATGGCTAACTAAAGCATGACATTGCAGTTAATGTGTACCATTAGCTAGGTTAGCCATATACCCAACGAGGAGCTGGAGGAAATGAATTGATCCGCAGCTCCTTGTGCACAGAAGGGTTTGTTTGGCGGCAGTTGAAACGTCTGCAGGCAGGAGACACAGTTCTGCTTGCGTAATTATAAGTGGATACTTGTATTAAATGCGCTCAGTCTGACCACCTCTGAGGTTTGAATGAGCTGATCACAGTGTGTCTCGGGTACATTTACACCCAGCTTTTGAATCAGTCAAATGAAATCCGAACGTGATCTGATTAACAGGTTCATTCAAGGTGTAAACAGACAAACTGGGTAATCTCTTCTACCACACTGGGCTGAGCTGTGCTCATAAAGTATTAATGCAATTCATTTTTTTTTCCTCAAAAACAAAAAAAACAAAAAGCATTTCTGATCAGGGTTTCATATGTGCTGCTGACCCTCCATGCATGTTGTTCCTAACCTTTCACAGTACAGAATGAAGAAAACATTCAAATGTGTATGAAGTCCTTGTCCTCCCTTTCGGGAATACAGAAATTGTTTTAGAAACCCATTAAATAGTTTTGATAAATGGATGTGGGACCCCTTCTCTTCACATTGTATACGTTTGTATAGGAGTTAAGATTCAATCATTTTTGTTTTAGTTTGGTGTGAATTAGTAGGATGGTCTCCAATACACATTAACGTTATTATTAGTGCAGATTTTGGTTAAACACTTTGGTTAAACTCTCTTTACAAGCTAATCTTAATAATAAAAGTCCCCCTCGGGGAAAATGTTGCTGCGACGTCCCTGGTCTCTGTAATTAGTAACGATATAAAATATGGTGTATAAGTACACAATATAAAACAATATAAAACTGTCATTCAGCATATTAGACTAGCTATACGACAGCCATATATTTTACATAAGCCTATAAAAAGCTAGAGTAACCAGTGCAGTGGTTAAAGTGTGGTGTTGGTGTAAATCTTAGTGTATTTTTAGACTGTGCCAGTATACTTCTGAGAGTAGTAAATTAGTGAGTATACTTCTGAGAGTACTAAATTCAGCAGACTTGTGTTAATCATCCATTTGACAGCAGGGGAAGCAGGGTATAACATGGACACACACCCTATGGGCACAGCCCACCACACTCCACACACCCTGTGGGCACAGCCCACCACACTCCACTGCCTTGCTTCAAAATACACAAACTCTTGACAGAGACATAGGCACAGCTGGCTGCTTATCACAAGCCCTCAAAACGTGTAATTCAGTCAAGTGGCTTCAAAAGCCGGGAGAGGCAGAGCCGACCAAGTCTCCTGAATGCATCCACCCATGAACACACCCACTTCTCCTGTAGCATGGATACAAGCATGAAGGATGCCAGAAGGGATAGCGATCATTCTCTGTTTGGTCTCCTCCCGCTTTTTCTGGCATTTGAGCAGCCACCATGCGTGTCCTAATCAAGAGCAATACAAGAGGGCTTGTATATGCAAACATGCATGACTGTAGCATGCTTTACGTGCCCCAGATGTGTTCTTTACGTGCCCCAGATGTGTTCTTTCTTCTTCGTCTGAGGTGATTTACTGGCTCTCAGTTGCTCTGGAGGTACTGGAGGGAATTTCTCTGCTTAGCTGATCTGAAAAGCAGTGGAGAAGCTCAACTGTTCATGGCATCTCCTGCTTAATGGGAGGCATCTCGGGACATTTCCTATTCAGACTCCAAGGGCTCAACAGCATAAAGTTCTTACATGGGAAAACAAACATGCATTACACACGTACACAGAAACACGAGAGACAGACTTTCTGCCAAACTTTAGAATTTCAGTAGGATTTGGCATCTCTTAATTGGTGCTGAAAAAAGCTCTGAACGAATCGAAGCTAAAGTCCTTCATTACACCCATCTCCCCTTGATACTTCAGACTGAAGCTTTTTCGATTAAGGCTAGTTTCTCTCCTCGCTAATTACTGCCACTTGTGTTGATTTCCTCTCAGAAGGGCCATAATTTCTCCTCTCTCTGGCCCTCCACTGTCACCCAATCAATTAACATGAGTAATACCCACCCTATTAGAGCTTTGGCCACTGCCTTGGGAAGATGCTTTGTCATCAGCGGGACGAATGATTGCTTAATATAGCAAGCAGGCTCAGAGGAGAGCTTTTCACCGTACAATCCACTAAAATCAATAGCAACAGTCAGCCTGTATTGTTTCAAACGAGGAGAGTGCAGGCTACAAAGGCGCTCGATAGCATCGTCTGGTTCTCTGAGACGCTGAGTGGGCATTAACTTTTCTTGGCCACAGGGAAGCATTACTTGAATGGGATACTCGGCCACAGGGAAGCATTACTCGGTTGGGATACTCGGCCACAGGGAAGCATTACTCGGTTGGGATACTCGGCCACAGGGAAGCATTACTCGGTTGGGATACT